>OZ005654.1:288576066-288751066 GCA_963930645.1 Salticus scenicus | reverse complement strand
AGGCCTTGCAGCGTTGCTAAAATTTTACTTTCGTTTTATTGCATTGTCACAAAGATCGCCAAAAATTATTATTTATCTTTTCTATTTTTTTAATGTTTCAATGTTAAATATTCTGTAAAAAAGTACTGTTTTAAAATAGCGGTGTCAATGTAATAAAATGTACGGGTAATAAAATGTGTCAATGTAATATGTATACCAAGTGGCCGTAAAATAATTGTATCTTGATTAAATTATGTAAATCAGACACAGATTTATATAGTTACTATGTATGAAGGGGAAAATAATTAAACAAACAAAAAAAAAAAAAAAAAAAAAAAAATGAAAGAAAAAAAGTGCTGTTAGAAGACGTTTTGTAGGAACTCCGAGTAGGAACTTCTCTTTTTAAAGATTTTATTTTCCTCATATATTTATTCATTTCACTTTTTATATAACTTTAAACACAATTGATGAATTTTCTAGAACAGAATATGCTTGAATTAAAAAAAAACTAGAAACTGCATACCATTAACTGAATAACTAACTTAATTAAGATAATGACATAATGGATAAATGAAAAATAAACAATTTAGATTTGAACAAAAACTATCTTCAAACAATTTTCCTTGGCATAGATCAAAACCCCATTCTCTGGTTTCGTAGCTCGATGCTAAACCTGGAAGCCACTGCGTTCACAAACAAAACTTTCATTCGTTACAATATTACAAGAACGTATGTCAAATGAAAAGATCCTACTTGGAACTATTGTAAGGAAGGAAACTTCTCAAAAATGAGAAGATTCCGCTGATTTTTCTGCTTATCGAATGTCAAATGAAAAGATCCTACTAGGAGCTATTGTAAGGAAGGAAACTTTTGAAAAATGGCAAGATTCTACTTATTTCTCTTCTTATCGAATGTCAAATGAAAAGATCCTACTAGGAGCTATTGTAAGGAAGGAAACTTTTAAAAAATGAGAAGATTCTGCTTATTTTTCTGCTTATCGAATGTCAAATGAAAAGATCCTACTAGGAACTATTGTAAGGAAGGAAACTTTTCAAAAATGAGAAGATTCCGCTTATTTTTCTGCTTGTCGAATGTCAAATGAAAAGATCCTACTAGGAACTATTGTAAGGAAGGAAACTTTTCAAAAATGAGAAGATTCCGCTTATTTTTCTGCTTATCGAATGTCAAATGAAAAGATCCTACTAGGAACTATTGTAAGGAAGGAAACTTTTCAAAAATGAGAAGATTCTGCTTATTTTTCTGCTTGTCGAATGTCAAATGAAAAGATCCTACTAGGAACTATTGTAAGGAAGGAAACTTTTCAAAAATGAGAAGATTCCGCTTATTTTTCTGCTTATCGAATGTCAAATGAAAAGATCCTACTAGGAACTATTGTAAGGAAGGAAACTTTTCAAAAATGAGAAGATTCTGCTTATTTTTCCGCTTATCGAATGTCAAATGAAAAGATCCTACTAGGAGCTATTGTAAGAAAGGAAACTTCTCAAAAATGAGAAGATTCTGCTTATTTTTCAGAATTATGTTTTAACAGTGCACATTATTGAAAGTATTTTTAAAACAAAAACTTATAATATAAGTATTATTAAGTACTTATAATATTTCCTCCCATTTAATGCTACAAAAGTATAGAGCGACAACACACAATATACACATAAACCTATTCCCTTTTAAGAACTCATAATTTTATTTTTTGACTTTTTTTCAATTTTATATAGCCTTCGTACGTTCAGTGTGCAATAAGTGGATAAGTTCGTTTATTTGGAAAATATCAGCTGCAAATTTTGACTTTTAGGAAAGTGAGATATGTAAATCGAAAAACAGTAAAACATTAGGAGGGAGTTAAGAAAATTAAATTTAATCATGTCTATACAAACTTACGTTGCATTGCTGACAAGAAATCTAGAAAGTTTATGAAATATTAACTAGGAAAAATGAAAAAGAAAATAAAAATAAATAAAACTTTAGTATATTAAAAACTATAAATAATGGACTGCACAATGATATATACAAATGTTTGTGTTTATGAGTGTTTAATGATCATCTAAAAGCTTAGTCACTTATAGTTGGAGCTATCTATCAGTTTTAAGAGCCATTTTAAAAATAAATCGATTGTTCTATACTTTAATCAAAAGAAAATGGTAGTAAATAATTATCCTAAATTTCTCAAAATTTTATCTCAAAAACTATAGAAATAAATACAAATTCGTTTACATAAAGAGATAATGTCCTTCGATAAAGACAGAGAGAGAGAGAGGGAGAGCAAAATATGGAACTGAATTATTATGTAATTTATAAAAAGTAATTTAATTAATATTGTTAAACGCAATTTCTCATGACTTTAAAATTATGAAAAATTATTTGTTTAATAACATACATACTAACTGAACAAAATGCGTTTTGTTGTGGTTATGGTTAATTTCCGTGTAATAACCGACATAAACTTTTAAAATATTTGAATTTTTTTTTAATTTATGATGTTTTCTTATTATTTACTATATCGGATGTGGAGGTGTTCAGATTAAACTTTTGAAAGGGGCTCTTACGAAATCCTATGGTGAAGCGTGACAGATGCTGTCACAGCCCCTTTCAAAAGGTTAAGGCTAATTGTCTACTTTAGAGACCTGAGCTAAAGGGTGGGCTATTTTCAGTGGGAATCTTTTAAAAGTGTCTTATGTATCCGAATTTCGAAGTAAAACACGGGAAGAAAATGTAAAAGGGGGGGGGGCAGAAATGAGTAGTGGTCAAGGTGGTGTCTTCCAGTATGATAATTCTTACAACTACAATACGATGACTAGGTAGTGTCTTTCTAAGCATAGTGACACTTTAAGATTTTTACCTTTTCAGGTGAAGGGTTTTCACTTCACTACTTTAAACATTATAAAGCACCACCATAATAACTTCTTCATTGAAAAAATGATGTTTATATTATTTAATAAAATTTCATTATCTCTTTGTACTGCTTAATTGTTATTTACCATAAAAAAACACTTAACTTCCCTGATTACATGTATATAAATGGCACACGCATATATATATACACAGAGAGACTAGAGATACATACAATTGGACATCAGGAATGTTAAGTGGTTTTGCAAGAAGTTAATATTGAATATATACATACATCCGAAAACATGCACACACACACACACACACATGTATATATATATTTCAAAACTACCGATTTTTTTTTTTTTAAATAATTTAACAATAAGGAATAAAGAAACATTTGAAACAAAATTTTTTATGTTAATTCTATTATTGACAAGAGCAGATTTTACATTATTCATTATCTAGAAAAATAAATAAGTGCACATTACAAAACAAAACAAACAAACAAACAAAAAGAACATAAAGAATATTTTTATAATACTGATATAAAGTTTAATTATCTAAAACAGTTAATTCTCAACCTTTCTAAAGTTGGTACGCATTTAAAATTTTATAAGTAAGTGTAAGCACACAAAATGAAAATTTCTAACAATAGTAAACTTTCATGTTTTCATCAATATGTCAATACAAAGAATGGTCTTAACTTTTGCCCATTTCTCGAAATAAATTTTCAAGATACCGTTTTATAACGAACGATCTGCGCACTTTATTTAGGGGCATTTATGTAAAAATAGCTATTATGCACATGACATCAATTTTCAAATGTTTCAAAAGAAACAATATTCAATACAAAATAAGGATTAGTTCATGTTTTTTTCCACGAAAAATTCTTGTCTATTAAAATATCATAGAATAATTTAGACAGTATGAAAAGTGTATTATACAATGCAACAAGGTAATAATATTTATTTTTATACGAAGTTCATAAATGAAGTAGTGGTAAAAAGCCCAGAAAGTCGCAAAAGAAGATATCGGATCACTGAGGTGGTGCTGTTGTCTCGATGTGTATAGCATATAAAACTGTTTATCCAGTAGAAGAAACAGTCTGCAGTTTCTACTGCTCTAAATCATGTTTAGAAATGTGATGAACGGTTGTGGATCAACCATTTTCATGTTATGAAAAATACACACACGTACATTCGTAGACACATACAAACATAAAAACAAGTCCTTCCGTCTTATTCGGAAGGGTAGGTTGATTTCTTTTTTCTTATCAAGCAGCCGTCATTTTGAATTTGATTCAAAATGGCAGCTACAAATTATTAATGCACTTGGTAGAAATATTGATGTAGGCTATGCACATATGGACTTAAGCAAATCGGTTCATAAATACATTTTTATGTGAATTTAAAATTTTCAAGTGGTCGGCGCTTGGACACAAAATGGTGGGTTAAGTTGACAAATACATGAAATGTATTTGTGAGATAAGTCTACTGTACATATATAGTTCGAAGTAATTCAAAATCTCAAAAGTCATCGTGTTGAAAAATTAAGTGACTGCCACTTCGATCAAAATGGCAGAGAAAGTTGCTCATCTAAGATATCGTTGAGAATTTGAAAATATTTTTTTTTTTTTTTTTTTTGTAGAAATTCTTTCAAAGAGGCTTAGTAAGTGGATAAAATGTTAGTTTTCTGCATTTCTAGTTTGTTTTAGCATTAAAATAGCCTAATTTTTCATTAAAAACGCATTAAAAAGATCCAATAACGCAGGTAATAGATTTGGCGCCAAATTTGGCGAGTTTTTCCCTATGGCAACTTTTTTGGCGACTTTTGGCGAGAAAATACTTATTATCGATATACCAAAGATGGACGCAATAACGTGATTGGTTCACGAGTTACGTGAATTTTCTAGATTTTTGTTGTTTGAATGATAAATCCAATTTTCAACTTTGATTTGATTTGATTAAATATTTCTAAAGTTATTGTGAGAACAAATTTTCAAGTGGCCGCCAGTTGGAAACAATACAGTGTAAATCAGTGTTTCAAAAGTTATTATTAAGGCAAATGTTCAAGTGGCAGTCTAAGTGGTTGCAACTTGGAAACAAAATGACAAAACAACTTGCCCATCGAAATCATCCAGTATATTTTTATTATAAGTTCATTGTCCAGTTCTAGTTTCAATTAAATCAGTATTTCAAAAATTATCGTCATAAGAATTTTTCAGGTGGCACCACTTGTATAAAAAAGTGGAGTGAGATACCCAGCGAACTTAAGTGAGATTTTTGAATGATAAATCCACTACCCAAATTTGATGCGAATTGATTCTGTATTACTAAAGTTACCATAATGACAAATTTTCAAGTGGCCGCCACTTGGAAATAAAATTGCGGATCAAGTCACCAAGTGAACTTACCTAGATATTTGAACCATAAGTTCACTATCCAATTTTATTTCAATCAGTTTAGTATTTTAAAAGTTATCGTGTGGCATATTTTGAAGTGGCAGTGTGATTTCAAGTGGCTGGAACTTAGAAACGAGATGCCGGGACAAGTTGCCTAGTGAAAACATTCAAGATAATTATATGGTAATATCACTGTCCAAATTTGGTTCGATTTGGAGTATTATTTCAGAAGTTATCGTGAGTTTAAATTTTCAAGTGGGAGCCTAATTTCAAGTGGCCCCGCCTAACTCAAGAAATCTGCCACTTTATTAAAAATGGCGGATGTAGGTTATTAATAAACTTCATTGAGATCCTTACGTGGTCTGTATTTAGATCACAATTCAAACAATTTCGGAATACGCTTTTTACAATTTAAATATGAAATTTTCAAGTGGTCTCCACTTGAAAACAAAATGGCGGTGCAACATGGTTAACAAACTCATCTAAGATATTTATAAGATAAGTTAAGACACTGTTCAAATTTGGTTCCATTTGGAGTATTATTTCGAAAGTTATCATGGTTTTAAATTTTCAAGTGGTGGCCTGAATTCAAGTGGTCCCGCTTAACTTAAGATATCCACCACTTTATTAAAAATGACGGATAAATTTCATTAATAAACATTATTGAGACCCTTAAGTGGTCTATATTTACATCAAATTTAAAACAAATTCGGAATACGCTTATTACAATTTGAATTTGAAATTTTCAAGTGGTCTCCACTTGAAAACAAAATGGCGGAGCAACTTGGTTAGTAAACTCATCTAAGATATTTATAAGATAAGACACTGTCCAAATTTGGTTCGAATTGGAGTATTATTTCGGAAGTTATAGGGATTTTAAATTTTCAAGTGGTAGCCTGATTTCAAGTGGTCCCGCTTAACTTAAAATATCTGCCACTTTATTAAAAATGGCGGATAAACTTCATTAATAAACTTTATGGAGACCCTTATGTGGACTGTATTTACATCAAAATTCAAGCAAATCTTGCTTTAAATATGCTTTTTACAATGTCGGTTTGAAATTTTCAAGTGGTCTCCACTTGAAAACAAAATGGCGGAGCAACTTGGTTAGTAAACTCATCTAAGATATTTATAAGATAAGACACTGTCCAAATTTGGTTCGAATTCGAGTATTATTTCGGAAGTTATAGTGATTTTAAATTTTCAAGTGGTAGCCTGATTTCAAGTGGTCCCGCTTAACTTAAAATATCTGCCACTTTATTAAAAATGGCGGATAAACTTCATTAATAAACTTTATGGAGACCCTTATGTGGACTGTTTTTACATCAAAATTCAAGCAAATCTTGCTTTAAATATGCTTTTTACAATGTCGGTTTGAAATTTTCAAGTGGCTGCCACTTGAAAACAAAAAGTCGGAGCAACTTGGTTAAAAAACTCATCCAAGATATTTATAAGATCAGTCCACTGTCCAAATTTGGTTCGATTTCGAGTATTATTTCGGGAGTTATCGTGATGACAAAATTTTCATTATAGATAGATAGATAGTTAGATATATATATATATATATATATATACTAGCAGACCCGGCCACGCGTTGCTGTGACTAAGTTATACGTTGAATTATACGGCTGTAAACTATTTAGTACAGTCAAATTATTATTTACGAACAAAGACGAAAACGTTGTAGCCGATGTAAAACCCACAGGGTTGAGATTTGAAACTTAGGTCAAAATTTGGAAGCGATTGATAAAAATTTTCGTAGTGTTGATATTAAGCACAAATTAATTTTATTGTAGGGTCCTATAAATTTTAATGGAGAAGTGATATATATTATTTCTAATGCTACTTTGGATAAAATTGCTAAAATGACTAATATATAAATTAAATTCAATTAAAATTCTATTAAAATAAAAGTATAAAAGAAACAGACGATTTTAAAATCAATTTTTATGGAGGAGTGAAATATATAATATATGCTATAATGGATAATTTTACTATAAAATGACCTCATCATTTTAAATATCTTAAAGAGGGCAACAGCTGTAGTTATAAAAAGGAAAACAATAAGGCTAAACCAGAAAAATAAGTAAATTTGACAAATATTTTAAAACTTTAAAATTGGAAATCTTATGAAATATTGGACATTTAAAGTAAATACATGTATCATTTTAAATAGAAAAAGATTTTGGAAAAGTTTAGTGTATTTTAACGAAGTGATGAGAAGTTTTTGAGTATGTTAAAATTTTAATAGTAAATTCAAATTAATAAAGATGGGAAACATTGAGAATTAAGATAAGAATAATTATAAGAAAAAAAAAAAAAAAACTTTTTATATACCATGCTTTTAAATTTTAATATACTAATAATATACTAATTAAAAGGAAAATGATAAATATTCTATCATAGTTTGAAGTCAAATTTGTTTTCAAATGTCTAAATAAAATATCTGATGTAAGATACTAATATTTTGCAGCGGAATAGATTTCATTTCTGTCACCCTTGGCGAAAAAAAAAAGAATATCGCGAAATTATCTGGCAAAAACATTTAATTCCTTTCAAAAATCATGGTTATTTTAACAACTTATATTAAAAGAGTAATAAATAATATGAAACAATATTTCGTACAATACATATTACATGTCATACATACGTACAATGAACAATACATATTACATTTCGTACAATGCATACATCTGGCATGTATATTTTCGTGTTACGCTTTTGATCGCCAAATAATAATAATAATAATAATAAAAGCCAAGGGCGACAGAGTTTTCAAATTTAAAATTAAAATTTTGTCAATTTGACAGCAAAATAATTCAATCTAACACCTGCGATAACTAATACATATCTATACCCAAATATAAGGATTAAAATCGGGAAATAACTTTCCTCGATTTTTAATAATTTCTTACAAAAAATCCAGTGGGCAATTAACATAGGAAATCTTTTTCTTAGCTGCACAGACGGTCAGTGAGTCACACTTCGCTTGCGTATAGAACTCATAGATATAGTATAGCATATATAGAATAGAGTGATCATTGGGGAGAAAAAAGTTATTCCTTTTCATTTGGGAAAAGACGACGTTTTTACTAAAATATGGCCGTCTTTTCCCGAGTGAATACACACGGGAATACATACTAATATTTTAGCAAATAAAATTTATAAATAATTTATTTGCTAAAGGGGAATGGAAGACTCCAGATACAGTTTCAAATTCATATTTCTTTCTTTCTTTTCTTTTCTTTTTTTTTTTTTTTTTTTCAATACCACTTAATGGCTGTTTCCAAAGCTTTTATTTATTTATTTATTTATTTTTCGGCATCAAAAATCTTTGTACGATAACATGGGGATGAGAGATTTATATATATTACTATATCTATGATAGAACTACATTAGCACTTTATCAATGTGTATAAAATCTTTAAATTGATTATGACGTCAATTTTCGTGAGATGCATAATTTAACTTTTTATAATTTTTTAACGTTCACGTTTGATTAAATGTATTTATTTTTATGTCGAAAGAAAATTAACTCGTATTTTTTTTTTTTTTTTTTTTTTTTTTTTTTTGGCAACAATTAAATTAATGGAACTCACAGATATTTTGGAGCAATTTTAATAAAGGTCTATAATTAACAAATAATTGCAATAAAATAATATTGTGACAATAAATTGAGATAAAAACTATCCTATCTCTCAAGTTGGACCAAACTGCACACAGTGTGCAAAATTTCATTAAAATCGGTTCCTTAGTTTAGGAGTTTACCCCGGACAAACATCGTGACACGTAATTTATATATATATACAGATATATATATATATATATAGATAAACGAAGTGATTGCAATAGGTCGATTTCTAAAGAAATCAACCTAAAAATCCTCTAAATTCATAGAGTCTCTAAAATGGGAGTTCATATCAATGAATGGTGTACATCTAGAAAGTTACAAATATAAATTTGCGAAATTTTACGATTTTGAGCCATCCCTAACAGCACATCTCATCCACAAGATATCCTCAGGATATTCTATGGATACGTGTAAGGGACGTCCTCTGGATATTCTATGTATAAGTGTGCTGTTAGGGATGCGAAATACCAAATTAGTCTCGTAAATAGGTTTCACAATACTTCCTTATACCTTGTAATAGGAAAACAAATGTATAATTTATTGTCATCTTTACGTATATATAAGCAGAACTGTATACATACATAATATAGATATATTTTTACTGCTTAATATATTGCTGCTTTGTGTAGCAATAAGCAATTAAATGTTCATTAAAAATAAAGTTTTTAGAAAACTAACTTTCTGATCTTGATTTCCGTTTTTCTCATAAAAAAAAAAAAAAAAAATATCAAATATGTTACAGTTAAGATACTTTATTTCAGTAAGTAATAGAAGACTTCTCACCAATAGAAATACAAGAAAAGATAAATAACATTCTGCAAATAGCAAAAGAATGAAAGTCTAAAGAAGTCCCTTACGTTCCTCGATATAAAAACAGGAATGTGTCGTAAATGAATGTACACAGAAATTTTGTTACTTTGTACAAATAAAGTTAGTGTATCTCGAAGTAAGTAATAAAAATATATTTCTTTTGTGTTTCTTCTACACATTTCTTCCAAATTATTAATTGTTTCGTATCTTAATCATATCTATCTATCTATCTATCTATCTATCTATCTATCTATATATATATATATATATATATATATATATATATATATCTTTTAAAACCGTTTACAGTTTTATGCATCCCTTTTTAAAACAAGACATTTTTTTGAAAATATTTTTCAAAGTAAAAATGCATATTATAGAAAAATATACATAAATAAAAGTCATTTAAGGTTTTTAGTGTGCAAGAAAATTTACTATATATACGTATAGTATGCGTGTGTATATATATATATATATATAATAAATATTAAAATATTTCAAATATTTAATTTAAGAAAGTTTCGAGATTAGGTTTGATATAGTCAAGCCGAAAACTACATAATATACATGTGTGTGTGTGTCTGACTGAGTGTGTGAATTGAAAGATACGTATGTAAATTAAATTTTAATTTCTCATGTTTTATTGGCTAATTAAAATGGTTTCATTAATTAATAAATAATAAACGCTAGCAATAAATAACAATAGTGAAATACAAATAAAAGTGTAAATATTGTTAAAATTGTTCAAAATTGGTTATAGAAATTGTTTTGTTGAAAAATTATTATTTGATTTTAGGTCAAAAATTCATTTGATATCGTTTTGCATAAAACGTCTACAGAGAGCCATTTCATGCAGAATTAGCCGTTAAAATTTGTTTCATAGAATATTACTATGCAATATGGTTATCATTTGTGCGAATTTTGGCATACATTGACAAATTTTAAATGTACTCATAATAATAGTTTAGATTTCTGAAATCTTGACTATAAAAAGTAGAAAAGTCACGAATTCTAGAGTGATCTATTATTAAAAGGCTCTACATTCAAGTTTGGTCCGGAACAAGAAGCATCATTTAATAAATTAAAGAACATGTTCTTACAGGAACCAGTATTGCATTTATTCAAACAAGGGTCCCCGTTAAAATTGCAGACTGACGCAAGTAGTTATGGTTTAAGTACTGTATTGCTACAGAAGGGAGATGATGGGAAATTTCATCCTATACAGTACTTGAGTAAGAAGACAACCCCACAACAGTAAAAGTATTGCAGTTATGAAATAGAGGTACTCGCAATTATCAAAGCCTTGAGAAAAAAATAGGAATTATCTGTTAGGTTCAAAATTTAAGATGTTTACAGATTGTGCTGCATTTTCAAAAATCGTTAACAAGAAAGAATTTGCACCAAGAATTGCGAGATGTGCTTTGTTTTTAGAAAACTTTGATTATGAAATTAAACACAGACCTACAGATCAAATGAAACATGTAGATGCACAGAGCCGAAACGCAGTTTTGATTATCACTAGATCCCTGGATGAAGTAACAACCAAAATCGACATCTCACAAGAACAGGATGATCATACAAAAACAATCAAAACCTTAGTTGAAAAAGAAGAAGAAAATGGTTACTTCCTTAAAAAGAATGTGTTATACAAATGGGAAAATGGAAGAGAGTTACTCGTAGTACCTGTAGAAATGCAGAATGTGGTCATTAGGTAGGTGCATAACAGAGGTCACTTTGCTGTTTGCAAAACAGAAGAATTACTGAAACAAGATTTTTACATCCCAAACATTAGGAAGAATGTCTAAATAATAATAGCAAATTGCATTGGCTGAATTTTACACAATAGAAAACGTGGTAAAGCCGAAGGGTTTTTCGAATCCAATACTAAAAAAAATTGCCTTAAAGCACTTACCATATCGATTCCGTTGAACCATTGCCAGAACAAATAAAAATTATAATTATAACTTCACAGTCACGGATGCCTTCACCAAATTCACATGGTTTTATCCTGTAAAGTCTAAATAAGCTAAGGAAGTTATATACAAGTTAAAATTGCAACAAGTAGTATTTGGTAGTCCTTCAAAAATCATATCTGACAGAGGATCTGCATTCACATCTAAAGATTTTGAAGAATATTGTTCAGAGCAAGGTATTGATTGTATCAAGATTACGAATGACTTCCTAGAGGAAACGGACAGGTTGAACGAATATATGGCATCTTGATTCTAGACTTTCCAAGGATGTCAGTTCAAAAATGTACAATTATGTAGCCGATGTACGAAGAGTTATTAACAGTTCTACCTCCAGAAGTACAAAATGCACTCAATTTGAGCTAGTAGTTGGAGTTAAAAGGCAAGAAAAGGATGATCTGATTGTTAAAGAAATATTGGACGATGAATATATGAACTATAAAATGAAAGAATGTGAAGACATGAGGGAAGAGGCGGGGAAAAAAATCATGCGAATTCAAGAGGAAAACAAGAAAGTGTTTGATAAATCTAGAAAAAACCCGAAGAAGTATGAAATAGGCGATATAGTCGCCAAACAAAGAACTCAATTTGATTCAGGCTTAAAGTTGAAAGAAAATATCATGGGCCGTATAGAGTTTCTGATGTCAGACAAAACGACCGCTACAATGTAGTAAAAGTTGATGTTCATGAAGGTCCGAACAAGACATCCAGTGCTGCAGTACATATAAAGCCCTAGTCAAATGATTGTGTTAAATGATGTCTCGAATAGCTAGTCAACTTGAACTGCTTTTATTTCATTTTTATTCTAAATTTGTTTTATTTTCTTTGAAATTTTCAAAATTTTCAGATTATTTATTCAAGTAAGCCAAATTTCAGTCTAGGTCGACAGAACTGTCAGTATGACCGATTTGTGGCAGTGTATGGACGCTAAGCTAACTAAAGCACAAACTACTGAATTTTATTATAACTTGACTATGACATTTTTTTAACATCTCAAGCGCACATGCCGTACATGCCGTTCATGCCGTACATGCGTTACATGCCGTAGTAACAAAGTGTGAAATGTAAATAATTAAAAAATTGAGTGATCTATAGATTTTAATGTAAGTAGCAGCAAATGTGCTGTCAATTATAATATTTTATTAAGAGTAGTATTGTACTATTAATTAGCCAGCGTTTATCTAGTACTGTTAAAAAAAAAAAAAAAAAAAAAAAAAAAAAAAACATATTTTTTCTATTACTTTGATATTAGTTATTAGTCGTATGTGTTTAATGAATTATTACTATTGAAATCCTGCTTTCCACATAAATGTATTGAATCGCACTGTAGGTAACCTACTAGATTACGCATTTCATTCTGCGAATGTATCGAGAGATCGAATTTACTTTTCATAAAATAAATATAGCATGCCCTGTAGTTGGACTTTAGAACAAATATGTGATGGGTAACTGAGAAGAGTTGGCAAAATTTTTGCCTATGCTATCGATGCAGTTTATTTTTGCCGATTAATTTACAATATATTTTTTTTAACATCCTGACGTTTATTTATTTTTTATTGTTAAAATTTTTGTTTTCATAGCTAGTAGATAATCTGCAAATTACGTACTGGTGAATAAATTGTTACTCAAAAATTACTGGCTTCAAATGTAGCATCAATATATTTAAAGAAAATAAACTAGTTTAATTACAAGACTGTTTTTTTTAATCCCATACTTTCCGAACCTATTCGACTTGTAATGTCAAAACTTCATCGATAACCACTTGTTACTACCTGTTCAAAGACTGTTAACTCGTCTTAAGATTTTCAAATATTCCTCTAGATTTCAAGAAGTATTTTCAAAAAGTCAGAAATGTAGGTAATTGATTTGCGTAACTTTAATCTTTATATTCTTGTTGCATTATTTTTCTGTAGATACAATGCAAATTTTGGAAAAACGCTGCATTGACATGGAGGCACAATCTATGTTTCTTTCTCTGTCTGTATACTATATTTGTAAAATTGAGAAATCTGGATGTAACCGAAACAAAAAACTATCTCTCTACACAAGATGAATATTATGATGTTATATTTCAGGACCACCTCAAGGTTTGAATCTTTGAAAATAACCAATAGTCGACAAGCTCTAGGACATTTCCAAGACAGTGTTTCTCATTGGAAAAATTATATCTGTACCGTGGTGCAAAAGGACATTATGTCCATTTTTGTGAAAAGGATTAGCACCGTATTTCATATGATTTTTTTTCTGACTTATTACATTAGCTTCCTAAGTCATTTAAAGTGTACTAATGTATAGCTAAAAGTTAATTTCTAGTTCCAAAGTAGTGTATTAAAGCATGCGTTAAATGCTTAAAATAATAAAAGGTTGTTTTCCTGAAAAATTATATTATTGTGACATGGTGTCCTCCGAGGTACATATATTAAAAATTAATTAATTAAAAAAAAAAAAAAAAAAAAAAAAAAAAAAAAAAAAACTTCATGAATATTTACGTGAAAAACATTGCAGATATAAAGTTTTTTTTTGTTTTTTTGTTTTTTTTTTTTTGTTTATAAAAGCTACTTCTTCATCCTTAAATGTAAATGTAAGATGAAATGAACTAATTTCGTCCCCCTTTACTTATCTGATCATCCTTGAGCAGCGTCACCTTTTACGCAAGGCAAAAGAAACCGGATGTATAACGTGTCAGTAGTGAAAATTTCGTTCGTCAATACACATGCATCTGTTATATAAATTGGATTACCTGTTTTTAGAAGACGTGAGTTCTTACTATTACTTTAGTAGAACGTTTTGTAGTGTACTGTTGGTCATTCCTTTTTATACATACGTTTTATACATACGTATTCTACGTTGGTGTGATATCAATATTAGCATCAAGTGGGTCTTCGACGTTTCATTCCGCTTACGAGAATTGGAGCTCCGCCATGTTGAGAAGTAGCGCGGTCCTAATTCCGTCCCCCCTGTAGTTCTCAATTTCGTCCTCAAGGATCTCTCTCTCCATCCGGCGAAAATTCCATAAGTGATCAACCATCATCAAGTATCCATGTTTAGGAAACTGCTGCTACCATCAGACATAAAGGCATCAGGAAAGTGATAGCGATCACGCCATGACTGTCTTTCACTGTACTCTAGAATAGAAGTAAAACCTTATGTATCACCAGCTTGTGGTTTTGCAAACAAAGATGTCTTCGTTTTAATGTATTACTTTATACTGTAATCCAGACCAAAATCTGTGAATTTAAATATATAATTATCTTTTTATTTTTAATTTTTTAAATTTATTATTATTATTTATTTTTTACTACACTACTTTTTACATATCTTCATCCAGTTTTTATATCGATCAAAAGATCGTCAGACATGTCCAATGTTTCTAATAAAATACGTAAAATAATTTATACATACATACATATACATAAAAAGAGTGTCTGATAAGTCTGTAGACATTTTAAGATTTCGTAAAAATTAAAAGAATTGGTAGAACTGAATGCGATTTGCGAAGAAAAAATTTTTTCTTAAAAGTGTTTTTTTTTCCCTGGTAAATAAAAAAAAATTAATTTTTTTGCCGATATAAGACGTTACACAGAAGTGTAACGATAAATATGCGTATCAAAGCCTTTCACGGTTTTACGATTATCACAACTTATTTCAAATTCTAGCTCCTACTTGCGCATATATTATGTTTTAATTTCGAATGGTTTAATTTCGATATGTTTTAATTTCTGACTCTTTCGATAAAACGTTATTGGTTAATATGTTTTTCCTCAGCTAAGAACTCCTGTTTGAAGCTGCAGTTAGCGGTATTGTAATTCGCTTGCAAATAGTAGTTCAAGGTGATGACGGACACATAAAGTAGGATTTATTTGTCTGTAAAGATTTGCATGAAAATAAGTATATTTTTTCTTGAAAATGTGTCATTTGCTCACATACAGCGCCGTCTATCGACAAAGAAAAAAAAGTCTATTTTATTTATGGAAAAAAAATCCACTTTCACGACATTAATATACAAATATTTAATACAAATATACGGCATTAATATTAAATATTTTGTAAAACGCGCTAATTACTACCAATTACTTCCATTTGTATCATTTTTTAAAATATCCACAGAGTTATGGAAAACCTTATATATATATATGTTTTGAATTATTATCAGCATTTTACAATGAAGCAAGTAAATAACAATTTATATTATATTTGGATCTCTATTCTGTCTGTAAAAGGATACTCCAACTCAATTTATTTTGTGGATTACATATACTTCTTTTTGTCTATTTCTATACACCACCTTTAAGTGTGAGCAAATAAAACATTAGAATATTGTTTTTCTGTTTTATCCATGTTCTTACATCTTACAAATTTATTAGTTTCAAGATATTATCACTTTTTAAGCCACTAATAAATCCCTAGCCAATCGATTATGTAAGATGTCATGAACAGTTTGAGGAAATAAAAATTATTCTTATTCAGCTATTCTTAGCATTAATTGACAATTAGTTTACTTCTAAAAATATTAGCTTTTAGACTTTATGCCTAGATATAATTTTTACCCTGATTTCGATATGAAAATGTGAGCTTGATTTAATAATTTTTTGGTGTATCGAGCTCGTTTTTCACCGCATTTGAATTCTCTTTTAGATTTAATATTTCGATCAAGAAGCTGAATCATAACTAATTTCTTTGGATTCATATAATTTTCTAATGCCATCTAAACGATCTTCACTACTGTTTACTTCCATATTGAGCGTATTCTAACGAGGTTATTCAATTTCCGAAATTTGTGATTTTTTTGAAATATTAAATAAAATCTCTCAACTGAAATTCGCATATAAGTTATAAATGCTGTGACTAGCAAACGATATAGAACCCATATAGAACCAATCCTATTAATCCGATTAGCAGTGGTTTTCAACACTAATTGGTATTTATTGTAAACTTAGGAAAACATTGATTTGTTTATTTGTATTTTTACGTGAGATTTTTTTCTTATCTAATCGAATGGTGTCCTGTTTGTTACACTTTATTTCACGAACTTTTCCTTACTTTTTTCGCATGCTTTATTTTATCTTATTATAAATATATATGCAAAACAAACAGCGATTTTATCAATTATTTAATATATTTTGTTGTCGTATAATTGTATTAAATGTTTAAAAAGGTATTTAAATATCTATGGCCCCTATACATTATGTTTTATAAACTATAATTATTTTTAAGTGGTTGTAATGTGATTTTAATTCTCATGAAAATTGTATAAGAATACCGTAATAAATATAAAATTTCGTTTAAATGATAAAACCGACAGTCAGTTGGACGAGGGTCAACTAGTTATTACAAGCGCTTCGATTGACGTAACAATGTTCTGAAATGGATAGTCTTATATTAGAGACTTTAGAACTTAGCGCATTTTTATAATACCAGAAATTTTTATAGAAATATCCACTATATATTTTAGCAAAAATTCGGTAATAAAATTCGGTAATAAAAAACTTACAAATAATAGTAGTATGAACTTACCGCATTGGTTGGCGGAACTGCTAATAGCTGTAATCAATAATACACTTTTGTTTCTGTTCATCGTCTTCCTGCAATTCACCCAATAGTTCTCAATTTTATTGTTTACTTGTAACAGGTTGAAAAATTGTCTGGTATTTATTTTACAGGAAAAAAAGCCCAATAACTCAGATTTTTCCGCACTTACATTTTAAACAGATTTTAGTAACATATATTGTTATGTAAACCAAATGCTGTGATTTCTCATAATGTAAAAGTTACATTTTAGCAATAAGTTGAAAATGCCTGGAGTCCAAATAGACATCAGAAGATAGAGATAGGGATACACACAAATCGCACAAAACAAGTGTGGAACTGAATACTGTTCATTCGAATATTCCAAAGCTTTGTTTAAGGAGTGTATAGATTAATATGATACAGGCGTTAGAGAAAATAAGTTCTTCTGTGTGTTGAAGATGTTAGGGGGTTTTATCAATATTTATTTACAATAAACAAAAACACTAAAATATCATTGGGAATTAAAATAAAAATGTCAGTAAAACCACTTATAGTTTTGCTTTCATTTTGAGAGAACTGAAATTCTGTTCTTTCTATCTCTCGTAATATTTTGAATTTACATGATCTTTGTTTGGGGTTTTCATATAATTTGCTCACTATCATGGCTATTACATCATGTAAATGAAATTTTTATAAAGCTTGCGAATGTGTAGTTAAAAATTATTTAGTAAAAGTGCTCATATTTCGTAAGGTATTTATTTTTTATTTATTTATTTTTTTTATTCTGATTACTGCATACTGTGTTTAACGTAGTATTCCGCATTTCCGGAAAGTGACTTTGCAAGGAGAGCATTAATCAAACACATTCTATATCAAGAAGTACTCGGTCTACATGGACAACAGGCGGTCGTGCATTGTCCTTCGTTAATGTTGCGTTACGGATGCCTCGAAAATATGGCAGAACCACGAATCCTAACGCATCAGAAATGTAGCACATCCATCCTTCAGATTGTCTACAAAGCAAACAAGGGGTGATTGTAATGTGTATCAAGTAACATCATTTACCATTACTCTAGATATTGATTTACTATGCTGCGACTAAGACTTCGTCTGCCATATAAGCTGTAACACAGAAAGGAACGCCTTCAATGTGTATTAAACAACGAACTTTGACACAGTAATGTGACATGGTTTTCTTAGATTAATCACAACTTTGTTTACAGCATCAAGATATTCTCGTATGTATTTGGAAGCATCGTGGAGAAAGTAAGTTACCATTCTACATCATCATATTGGGCCTTTATATGGAGTGATGGTAAGGGTTGCCATCTGATACACGTCGCGATCATCTCTTATTTGCATTTCGGGCCCACTGAACAGCGGCCATTACATTTCTGATGGATATTGAAATAGCTCTAGTCTATATTTAAGAGCTTCTTAACGCCACATTTAAACAGGATAATGTAATACCGCATGTTGCCCGCATCTTCATCGATGAAAAATGTGTTAAATGTAGCCAAGCCCAGTGCATTTTTACAATCTCGCACCGACTGAAAACTTCTGATCAATTATTTCCAAGCGACTTCCATGCCACAACTTTCTAGTCACTACGGTCGCTGAAGTGTTGCTTCACGTTAAAGCTGCATGAAATGCTCTACAAGTCATCAAATCGCTGTTTGATTTAATGCCTAGTTAGATAAATCTGTTTTTGCTGCGAGAATTTGCTGCTTTATATACAGATTTCTCTGAACATGTACATCCAATATTTCTGAAAGTTTATTCAATTATTCTTCACATTATAATGTATGTCTACAATAAATATCTTTCTGTTATTTGCTTTACATCCTGACGTATACTTTACCTTCAAAAAATCAAAAATAAGATATAAAAAACACTAAAATAATGTAATTTCTTTCAAGTCCTAAATTTAACTTCTTTATAGCTTCAAGAATGTATGTTTATAAAATGAGTAATTGATATAAAAACAAATATTCGCTATTCTGTTTCGCTATCTTCTTCTCCATTCTTTTTTTTTTTTTTTTTTTTTTTAAGAATTAAGAAAAAAACTTTCATACTTTTAAAATGAATGGTTCAGATTTTCCTTTTATTTAATTTCCAGTAGTCAGATTTTTTTTTTTTTTTTTTTTTTAAATTCTGAAACATTTTCGACGTAGTTTCTTATAATTTATTTTACCTCTATTACGCAGACTTTGTTTTCATCCTTACATAATGTAATCTGAGCTGTCTGAGGAGGTGTTCTTAACTATATTGTACCTTTATTTAATAACAAGGTTTGAATAAAACTCTTGATATTACAAACAATTAATATTATATATGTATTATTCTAAAAATTATTGTAAGAGTTTTAATTATACATTATGCTGTATTTTAAAAGTTAAATAAGGAAAACTTAAGCAATATAATATATACATAGTCGAAAACAATACTTAGACATCAGCTGCAATATATTATATTATCTGCACCGACATTTGAATTAAGTAATTTGCAGTTTATGGAACATATAAGCTGATATTTTCTTTTTATTTTGAATTGTCAAAGATATCTGGAACACTTGTAGTTCTTCCTTTATCACTCTTTATTTTTATGTAAGTATGCATAAGCTGTTTTGCTTTGCCCCAATTTTTATTATAATCATATTTTCCTCATATTTTTCATTTATTTGGATTGTTTAGTTTTCAGCAGAAAAATTTCTATTTGCCTCCACCACTTGAAAGCCCTTTCGTTGATCTATTGTTTGCTCGTTTTAAATCAATTTATATCACAAACATTTTAAAGTTATTTTTTTCTAGAGAAAAATATATTAATTCTTTTTCAGAGTAATCATTATAAATCCTACGTTTTCGATGTATTTTCCATACCATTATTTCATGTTTTTTTTTTTTTTTTCCTTTAACTGTGCACTTCCTTAAATCGCAAATTGTTTTCATTTTGAATTTTTTCATTCTTTCTATGGAAATTATACTGAAACCATACTTCATGAAAGAAATTTTAAAACATTTTAAAACATTTCAATAAATCTCAAATAGGTTCAAACTTAAATATAATAACTTAGGACTATATATATAAAATAGCTTCAATTAAATAGTACTTCATATTATAAATCCATAGTTTGTCACATGTTATTCTATTAGATTTCTATTTCAGGTTCCAAACTACCTCAAAGATCTCATTAACAATCGATGGGAAATTCCTTCGCAAATACGACCTTAATCTGTCAATAGACGTACTAAAATATTCATAGCAATTTATAATATTCAAATGAGTGCACAGGGACTTCATACGTATTCTTTTGTTCGTCAGGGTATTGTATTCGTGTTTTTGAAACTATTCCTAAATATTTGAAATGTGTATTTACATTTAAACAGATTGTATCAACATTTTTTATTGCCCTAATTGTCTCATAACATAAATAAATGCTGCAGTTATGACACTATTAGTAAACCATAAATCTCTTAGTTTAACCGATATAATTTTTAATTTATGTACTTTAGTGCATAGTAAAACAACCTTAACTAATAACTCTATAAACTTTTCAAGGACTTAAAAATTCTTTTTGTGGCATATCAAAGCGGTTTTTGTAAGTACATATCATAACTATCAAAACCGGTTTTATTTAACAATTATTGTTCCATTGTGCAATTAAGCTAAAGAAACAAATTATATCGTATTGATCTACAAATTGAAGTACAAACAAATGAAACTTTCTTGTCATAATTTCAACGTGTCGCAATTACTATATATTGCCTTAGTAAATGCTTAAATACTTAAAAAATAAATAATGCGTATTTACATATATAAAATTTTGTATTCTGAAACTTTCTCTTTATATGTAGTGTATTATTTTTTATCATACATTTTTGTTATAAATAATCAGATATTTGGTGTCTTGAATGCAAGATTTTATGAGATTATTTTTATAGCATCAACATTAAAGAGCTTTTATGAAGTATGTACAAATGAGGTCCATATATCTATATATATATATATATATATATATATATAAAAGGTTCAATTTGAAAACCAAAAAAAAAAAAAAAGTCCTTTTTTTTTTTTTCGTACTTAGATTTTAAATATAATTTCAGCATGATGAAATCTTCGTAATATGAATTTAGTTAATTGTTATGAACATATAAGAAAATATGCTTAATGATACAATAAACACAATATACTTATTAATAATAATGAAAAATGCATTTCTTTCTAAAAAAATATAATAATAAAATATTCGCATAATTTTATCCTTTACATTTAAGATGCCTGAATATCTGAAAGATTGCTAGAGTTATTCTAAATTTAAAGACCTTTGATATGCTTGTTAAAATTAAAACTGTAATATTGTATAAAATTTGTTGAAGATTTATTCCCACAATTTTGAGAAATCATCTTTTATTATATGCGCTAATCATATTTTATTATCTTAGGTTATGTTTTAATAAAATGAGATTTGTAAAGTGTACATTTAAACATGAAAAACAAGTTGAAACTTCAATTTTTGTAGTATGACAATATTTAATAACTTAAAAAAATTTTTATTCATTATATGATACATAATGGAGCATATTAAAACATTGGATTTAAAAAATGGTAATGAATGTTGCAAAAAACACGCCAAAGAATTTGAGGTACTATAATATTCAAACAAATAGTAAGAAAATACGTTATAATATATATACATATATAAATGCATGAAAAATCACAGGAATTGTATAAAGACTTATCAAATAACTAGTCTTGTATTTAAATATACTTAAACATGAAAGTTCGTTCGCTTATAGAAGTCTTACTATTTCTTTTAGAATTAGTTGAGATTTCCAAATTTAAGCAAAATAGGGGAGTAATTATATAAAAAATATTGCAAATATATTTTAAAAGTTAAAGAGAAGGGAGAAATTTATGTAAGAAGAATAATAAATATTAAAGGAAAGATAAAAGTTAAATATTAAAGACTAATAAATGGAAAAAAAATATCAAAAAGTCAAAATTACCAATACAAAATCGACATAAATAAATAAATGCTGAAAAATTCATTAATATTATCTGCACTATTTTAATGCCAAATGCAGTTTCGTTTAAAAAGGAATAATTTTCAAATAACTACATAACGGTTTCTTTAATTGTAAATATTATTCCAGACGTTTGTTATATACAATATTTATCTTTGTTCAAATTAATATTTACCCATTTTAATATTTAAAACAATTAGCATAACACGTTTCCTGCATAACTTTTCAGTTGTGTTCACTTAGTTAATTACTGATACATTGTATTTAGCAGAGACAGAAGAGGAAATAACTAATATGTAGTAAACGGCTCTGATTAAAATAATACTCATCTGTTTGTACTACTTTGAAACATTTAATTAGATCAGTACAAATCTGCTTGAACATATATTCAAGCAGTGTTTTATGTGTAGAACTTTAAACTGATGCAATGTAAATTTAGCATTACAATTCGCGAATTGAATGTTCATTTGTATTTAAATCTTGTGAATTCAAATAATTTATCGTTCCTGAAATTTCAGACGATACAAATGTCCCAGCTTTACTTTTGATAATAGGAAAGTTACTCACTTTGAATTTAACTTATAAACATTAAAATGCATTTTGTTTTTGTACACACACACACAAACACACACACATATATATATATATGTATATTGTATATATATATAAATTTCCATCACATGAAAAATGCATAGACGTAAGTAAACATTATGCTCAGAAATAACTGTTAAATATTGCTGCGTTAATATATAATATATATTTCAATTTCTCTACCTTGCTTAGAAATAATATATATATGTTTAGCATTCGTAAAACAGTGCTTTGCATGGTAAATATGTAAATAAAAATAAAGATAATACTGGTTATTTTACCATAGTATGTTCTAATTGGTAATGGTACGTAGTTTCTAAATATGTGGAAAATATATCACAATTTCGTTATGGTATAAATATGCTGAAATATACTTAAAACATATCTCATTTGGACCGTAATGTAACTGAGAAATTTTTGTGAGTCCCTGTATATGAACCATTTTTCCTACATCTGCAACTTTCACTTGACAGCATTCTACAGCGTAATCAAAATAACATATATTTATTACAAGAAATTCTAAAAATACTTACTGAAAAGTAAGCACAGATAGACAGGCAGATAGAAGAAAGGAAGTCAAAGACATATATTAATGTTATTAAAAAGTGTTACAATCGTATAATCTAACCGAAAAGTTATTTCAAGGAATTTATATTTATATCTCCCAATGTGTCTGAATATTTTCGTTCAGCCTTGTAAGTCAGCCTTTAAGGTCTCACCTAAAATATCCGGTAGCCTCACACATGTTATACTATAAGGAAATCTGTTTTATGTAAATTACACATAACTGAGGTTTCTTTTTTTTTTTTTTTAATCCATATATTGTAGAGAAAATGATGCTTTGAGGTCATTTTTTTTTATTTGAGTTTTTATTACCTCTACACCTTTTAAGGTCCCTTGAAACCGAAAAAAAAAGATCTTTTTTAGCGGTTAGTCTGCGTGCGAGTCTGTTTCAATCATATACCAATATTTCTTACTGTAACTATAAAAAAAAAATTACATATTTTTTTACTATGCTAGTTTTACTTAATTTTTCAAAATTTAAAAGATCACATTTAAGCTATTTCTTAGAAAACTTCAGAGGTCACATATATGCCGTTTTGAAATAATTCTATAGATTTTCTCCAATATTATATATACCTTTCTCAAAAGTAAAAAAAAAAAAAAAATAGTTGTTTATTTTTTTTAATTTATTTATTTATTTATTAGAATAAAAAGCATATATGAAAAATTAATATTTAATAGTACATGCACACACACACACACACGCATTTCCCAGAGATGAAATTTGTTTATATGTTCAGTAATCAGTTGGGAACACAAGAAAGGCAAAATGATAAAGGAGATATTATTTATTATGTAATACAATTTACCTCACCAAGATATCAAGATAAAAAAAAGAACACTAAATATTGCAAGCACTATAGATTATATATATATATATATATATATATATATATATATAAAGTAGAGAATTCGGAAAACTTTTCAACGTCCGATTTTTTAAGGATTACACGTTCTGTATAGATTTACTTGTCATTAACATGCTTTGTGCATTTCTGGAAAATATACATTTTGTGACTGTGTATATGGATGCAATATATCATACACCAATGAATGGAATTTAACCAAACTTCATATTTAGTTAGACTTTGTCTTAAATTTGCGCTGATTAAATTTGTTTGTATGGAAAAAGGCCCATTTACTAGGATCCTTGGCGTGAGAGGGCGTGCATTACGCAGGGGGTCTTTCTAAGGGATCATAATACGTATTTACGCAAGTTTCGGAGAAAAATGCCTGATCACATTTGGAGATGAATCGTTCTACATTTAGCGCTCTTATTAAAACTTCTAATAATTTTAAATATTGAATAAAATTTCATATGAGAATTAGCTTTAATTTTTTAATATATATATATAAACTATCAGTAGACAACCTGGCAAAATCTGTCGTAAATGTAAGGAGATCCCTTACTACTGGAGGGAAAGTACTCCTCTAGAAGAGTAAATTTTCAGTACTGTTATAGTATATATATATACATACACAGTCTGTTTCAAAACTCATCGGCAAAAATTTAAGGGGTGGTAGAAAACATCTAAACAAGCCACATGGGCAGAGAGCAAGCGTTGACTGCTAGAGGGCGCAGTAATGGAAAGTATAAAACGCGCATTTTCTTCAACATCGTCATTTCTACCGTGTATTTCAGATGGCATGGCGACATACAGTAATAAGGAAAAGGCGGACATGCATTTTACGTATGGTTTGGCGAATGGGAAAGCTCTGGAAGCCGCAAGACTGTACAGGCAGTGTTTCCCTAGAAGACAAGTGCCAAATGAAAAATGTTCGAGCGATTGCGTCTACAACTTCTCACGTCCGCACATTCCTGTCACGTCCTGTATCATGCATGACGGAGACGAATGATCCTGCTTTACACAAGCTCCAATGCAATCGCTCGAACATTTTTCGGTCTGGCACGTGTCTTTTCGGGATACGCTGTCTGTATAATCTTACGGCTTCCAGAGCATTCCCATTTGCGAGAATATAAATAAAATGCATGTCCGCCTTTTCCTGATTACTTTGTGCTGCCATGCCAGCTGAAATCCACGGCAGAAATGACGATGTGTAAGAAAACGCGAGCTTTACACTTTCCATTACAGCGCCCTCTAGCGGTCACCGCTACCTCTCTCTCCATGCATTGCATGGTGAAAAGGCTTGTTTAGCACCAGTGTTGTGCACGAACGCGTTCATTTGAACGCGTTCATGAGCGTAGCTCAAAAATTTTGAGTTTTGAGTTGAACTTCGCTCGTTTTTTAAATTATGAACTTGAGTTGAGCGTAGTTCGTTTTTTACACGAACTTGAGCGTGAAAAAGCAATTCAAACTCAAACTCATTTTAAATATGTCTGTCTGAAATAGGAAAAGGTAAGTATAAGAAAAGAACAGAAAAGAGAATAATTCCGCAAAATGGATCCCGGAAAAAAGGGGAGCTTGGAAGAAAAAGGCACTTGGGAAAAAAGGCACTGGTAAGAAGGGCACACACACACACACACAAGAAAAAAAAAAAAGGGGGCACCTGGAAAAAAAGGGCATTTTTGCAATTTGCAAATCGCTAAAACAATAAACATCAAATAATGAATTTAAAGAATGATTTTTCCTAATACATTTTTAGAAATTTCAAACAATTAAATTGGTACCGCTTTCACTTAGTATATACCTGGGGGATGGGGGGGTCTAAGATTGAAGGACAACAGGTGTTTTTATATCACTTTCTTATTGATTTTAATGAAACTGTGTCTAATAGCCACTTGCTCTTTATGAAAAAATAAATAAATAAATAAAAAGAATACAGTGTCACACATACTTCGGGGCTAAAGGTGGGGAGAGGGGGGGGGATTTTTTATAATATCGACCTGAGATCGAACCCAGCACTTCCTGCCTAGTAGCTTTGAAGGCATTTGTACATACATTAATTTGCAATTTCAGTGTAATATTACAGTGATATTTAATTACATTAAAAGTTTTTATGGAAATTACGTTATCAAAAAAAGGCAAAATCTCGTTAATTGTATATTTTACGAAATATTCATAAATTGTCTGTATTTTACGGGATGCTCTTTTTTTTTTTTTTTTTTTTTTTTTTTAAATAAATATTTACGATTAAAAAATATTTTATATAGATTCAGTAAATTTTTAGTTACGAGAAATGATAACCATATAATATAAATAAATTTTGAAATATTTAAGGCAGTTTTTAGTGGAATAATCATCATTTTTGTAAAATTCTAATTTCAGTTTTATTAGCTTTCGAAGATGAAAATGGTGATAAAAATTTCCCACTTTCATACATTTCAATAGTTATTTCTTAAGACAAATAAAGAAATAAGTAATAATTATTTATTTAATAAAACAAATAAATAAATAAGAAACCATATAAATATTATGATGCGCATTTTTCAGCATTTCCCCCCCGTTCTTGAGCTTTGTATGCCCTAACTCAAATTTGAAGGAATCTATAGAATCGAATCTTCGTTCTTCTTGGTCAAGATATTTTTAACATCGTAGAGTTCTGGAAACAAAACGGATCCAGTCTATTGCGAACTGTGACTATGTACGCCTTTATGTCTGCATAAGTAAATCGCAGGGAGAGACTTCTTGTGTGGGCAATTCTGGTACACAAAAGCAATTGCCTAAAGCCCTTTCCTTTTTTCATTGATGAGGAGAATAGTTAATGGTTAAAACGAGTGTTGTTGCGTGGGAATAAATATCACACGACACAGAAGTCGTTTCCAATGAGGTAGGTTCTTGTATGAAATAAAAATAAGTTACTTCTTTGCTTAAATGAATATTTTTAATATACTGTATTTAATTTAATGATTTAATAGAAATATTTATATATATATATATATATATATATATATAGAGAGAGAGAGAGAGAGAGAGAGAGAGAGAGGGAGAGAGAGAGAGAGAGGGAGAGAAAGAGAGAAATAAAGTGATATATATACATATATATATAAATATAATTTGAATAATTTATTACCATTGTAACACTCACCAGACAAAAGATAGATGAAGATACTAACATAAAATTAAAATTAAATTTAGATTTATTTCGAAAAAAAATTTTCACCGTAATAATTTAATTTGAGTACCAATGATTAGTAAAAGCATGTGAAAGTACTTACGCAGAAGAGAAATGACACTAACATAACACATAAGCCCAACAATGAGATAATTTGCAAAAACTATGAAAGCTTAACAGTCAACATATACATAACATTAAAACAGAGGTTATTTTTATTGCCTGAGAAAGTGCAGTGCAGCCATGTAAAAATGTGACTTATCATTCGTGTTAAATTATTTTTACTTTTCTACAAAGAAGTAAAAAGAAAAAAGAAATATGCCTTTGCAGTTTTCCTTTCTAACAGTGAAGACGCATTTAGAGAAATATCTAAAGTAGCCTACTTTGTGTAGGATAGAAAATAGTGCAGAATTTTTTTCCGCTTCGAATGTTTCAAATTATGAGCAAGAAATATGACTAATATATACAAATTGTGATTAGGTTTAGTTTCGGTAAATCCAAAATACATAAAATTCATACATTTTAATATTGTGAAAAACAAATGTCAGTGATAGGTATTAATTAAGAAAATTGCATTTTCTTTTTATTGTTTAACTGCATGTGTGTGCATTTGTATATCTCTAAAAAGACGTGCATTCTTAGTATTAAGTCATACTGACTGATTGATTTTTATTACAGCAATTTGTTTGATTAGAAGAATTTCTTCTTTTTAAAATAGTGTTTTGTAAAATAAGTAAATGATCAAATACGAGTATAAATCATAATTTCTATAATTATTAAAACTTACATAGCTTTACTTGCTCGCGTATTGAAAAATTTCTCATTATCTAATGAAACTAGTTGGCATAGGTGGACTCTGCTCAGTTCCCCATCATATTTATGTTCTCATAAATTTCTAGTGCGAGACATATAATAATCATGTTAAAAGAAATGAATTTGACCAAAGCTTGATACAGTGACAGAATGAAATCCCCGCCTAATAGGCTATCCATCGTTCACTTCGATATATTTATCTTATTCTAATCTATTAATTTATTTTATCAGGGTCAATTCCGTTGTTTAGTTTTCATGCTACTATTTCCAATGCAATAATCCTCAAAATTCATATTTATATGAAAAATTTACAATTTCTCTATGTTGATAAAATCGTAAATTACGAATAATTTACGAAATTTTCCTGTTAGAGTATTTGTATTCAATCATGTTCAAACAAATATCAAAAATGTAATTTTGAAGTTGTCTAACGTATTTATTATCCTCAAAATGAAAGTTTATGCTCAATTTTGCCTTATTCTGACATGTTAAGTAAATCGTAAATTCCAAATAATTTACGAATTTTTTAAATTGGAAATATCATAGTGTATGATATTTATGCCAGTATCCTAAATAATATTTCGAAAGTGGTTTGACATCTTTACGATGAAAATATTCCTCAAGATTGACGTTTATGTGAAATTTTGCTCTATTCTGCCATGTTAAGAAATTCGTAAATTTCCAATAACTTACGAAATTTTTATATTTGAAAATTCATAGTCATTAATATTCATGCCAGTGTCCTAAATAATATTTCAAAAGTAGTATGACATCTTTACGATGAAAATATCTCTCAAAATTGACGTTTATGTGAAATTTTCCCCTATACAGCCATGTTAAGAAATTCGTAAATTTCTAATAACCTGCGAAATTTTCAAAGTAGCATATTTATAGTTACTGATGTTCATTCCGACATCAAAACTGATGTTTTAAAACTGGTCTGACATTTTTACAGTAAAAAGTTTCCATTTAATGCACGTTTAAGTGAATTTTTGTCCTATTCTCCCATGTTAAGAAAATCGTAAATTTCTAATAACTTACGAAGTTTTTAAATTCGAATGTTGCAAATGAATAGGGTTCTTGCCAGTGTTGAAAGTAATATTTTAAAACTAATCTGACCTCTCTGCGACAATTTTTTCTTGAGATATCGTGTACACAGTCTAACAAACTAACGGACTAACAGACACCCTATAGACAGACACCATACAAATTTTTTTATTTTCGAATTCCTCACACCTGAAAACGTGTACAAAAGTCAAAAAACCGAGGTCGAAAATTTTTACGATTACCTAGTTCCCCATACCTATAGTATGATGGGGAACTAAAAAATAAATACGAAAATTATAATAACACTTTTTAATAAAACGCCATCATAATCATTATTATTATAATTACAAAAGGAAATTTTGTGACAAATAATTACTAAATAGTAGTTATTCAAGAAGTTTTTTTTTTTTTTTTTTTTTTTTTTTTTTTTTTTTTTTTAATCGCAATTAAAAAAAAAAAAAAAAAAAAAAAAAAAAAATGAAACAGGCTGTGTTCTATATACAATTTAATATGATTATGACTGTGGAAAAATGAATTTTTTAAATAACAAAAAATGCAATCAATATTAATTTAATCATGTTTTTAATTAAGCTGTTTATAAAATAATAAAAAGTAACCATTTTCAACTTATGCATCGTTTTATTTATCTCTATGTTAAATTATATTTTCAATTCGGCATGCTTATTACTTTCTCTTACTCAGGTATGGAAGAGGAATGTTTGGGGTGGAATTTTAGTTCCCCATCATACTATAGGTATGGGGAATTTAGGTAATCGTGAAAATTTTCGACCTCGGTTTTTTCACTTTTCTACACGTTTTCAGGTGTGAGGAATCCGAAAATGACAAAATTTCTATGGTGTCTGTCTGTAGGGTGTCTGTTAGTGTGTTAGTGGGTCAGTCCGTTAGTGTGTTAGTCCGTTAGTTTGTTAGTCTGTTAACACGATATCTCACGAACAAATAATCGCAGAGAGGTCAGATCAGTTTTAAAATATTACATTCGACACTGGCAAGAACCCTATTTATTTGGAACATTCGAATTAAAAAACTTCGCAAGTTATTAGAAACTTACGATTTTTTTAACATGGGAGAATAGGACAAAAATTCACTTAAACGTGCATTAAATGGAAACTTTTTACTGTAAAAATGTCAGACCAGTTTTAAAATATCAGTTTTGATGCCGGAATGAACATCAGTAACTATAAATGTGCTACTTTGAAAATTTCGCAAGTTATGGGAAATTTACGAAATTATTAACATGGCAGAATATGGCAAAATTTCACATAAACGTCAGTTTTGAGCGATATTTTCATGTTAAAGTTGTCAGACTACTTTTGAAATATTATTTAGGACACTGGCATGAATATTAATGACTATGAATTTTCCAATATAAAAATTTCGTAAGTTATTGGAAATTTACGAATTTCTTAACATGGCAGAAGAGCAAAATTTCACATAAACGTCAATCTTGAGGGATATTTTCATCGTAAAGATGTCAAACCACTTTCGAAATATTATTTAGGATACTGGCATGAATATCATAGACTATGATTTTTCCAATTTAAAAAATTTGTAAGTTATTTGGAATTTACGATTTACTTAACATGTCAGAATAAGGCAAAATTGAGCATAAACTTCCATTTTGAGGAACCTAAATACATTAGACAACTTCAAAATTACGTTTATGATATTTGTTTGAACATGATTGAATACAAATATTCTCTTGGGAAAATTTCGTAAATTATTCGTAATTTACGATTTTATCAACATAGCGAAATTGTAAATTTTTCATATAAATATAAATTTTGAGGATTATTGCATTGGAAATAGTAGCATGAAAACTAAACAACAGAATTGACCCTGATAAAATAAATTAATAGATTAGAATAAGATAATTATATCCAAGTGAACGGTGGATTGCCTATTAGGCGGGGATTTCATTCTGTCACTCCATCAAGCTTTGGTCAAATTCATTTCTTTTAACATGATTATAATATGTCTCGCTCTAGAAATTTCTGAGAAAAAAAATATGATGGGGAACTGAGCAGAGTCCACCTATGCCAACTAGTTTTTAACTGAGTTTGATATATTTACGCGTTTTTAGGTTCCCTAAACCCGACAAACAGGTTTTTAGCGGTTTGTTCCAAAGTATATGTGTCTGTCTATTATCGGTATAACTCAAGAACAAATAGTAGCAAAAAGTTTAAATTATGCATTATAATTCTTTTTAGTACGAAAATGTTATTTGGAAACTTGTGCTGAAGTAGGACAAATGAAGTATGCACAAGGACATTCAAAATTAATCAGTTACGTCTATAGGTGAAATTTCAGTTAAGTACAGATTAACACGTATTTAGACTGCACCAAACAAAATAAAAGAAATCTGTATTTCTTATAAGCAAAAAAGCATATTTTACTTAGAATGTGGTATGATAGACTAAATCAAGCGGTTTTAATTATTTAATTTATTTATTTATTTATTTATTGGATATAATTGAGGAAAATGGCAAAATTTACCTTGTTAAAGGAAATTGCTTGAGAATGATAATTATTTTCGCTTACTTTTATGTTACAGAAAACTTTGTTTAGAGTTCTATACTTCACGTTGCCTTTATAGGATGATTTCGCATTTTGAGTTGCCTTGAATATAGAAATAAACTTTTTAACAGCTCCTCTATGGTTCTATTATCGCAATAAATGAAAAGAAATAAGTGGAAGAAATTTAAATTTAGAATGACAAAGATTATCTGGAAATGTTACTCGAAATTTTTGTCTAAGATCAGTAAGTTACTGTTACAAGTTCTCTAAATAACTTGAAATACATATTTTAAAATTTCCTTACAACTTTAAGTTTTTTTTATGAATATGTAAATAATTGAATGAGCATTGGGGGGGAGGGGGGGGAGGGGGGGATCCCGTCACTCAGAAATATAATATATATAAAACGATTTATACAAATTCAGATTTCTATTTTTAATTTCATTAAACTTATATACTAAAGAAAGTATTGCTATTTGCTGAATTTTCGAAAATAAGATTTCACTACCTTTACAAGTTTTAAGTCATAAATGATATTTTTTAAAACTGGATTGACCTCTGAGATAATTTGTTCTTGAGATAATTTTTACGCAAACTAACAAGTTGACACACATGCCTATTCCTGTATAGTAAGGTAAATAGCAAGCGAAATTTTCTAGTGTGAGCAAGCGAAATTTTCCAAGAACTCAAAGCCGACATTGACTGTGGCGCAATCAAACAAAGATTAATTAAATCAAACCATTACACTATTTTTAAAATAGTATTATACTTCAAAACAACGGAACCTGAACCTGCAAATGATAGAATTTGTCTCCTATTAATAAGTTTTCTCATGTGAATAATCAAACGTATTGGAAATTTGAGAATAAAAAACCACGTAAAAACAGTGGGTCCACTATTCAGAAGTGTCTGCTAAATAATTTTTACTACACTTAAATTAATAAGTTATAATTAAGAATTATAAATTTCTAAATTTAATTAAGCATTAAATTAAAAATAATATTCATGGTAATTGGTAATTTAAAAGTTACCTATGAAAGTGTTCACAGAGGAGAGGATTTAGAAAAGAAAAGACAAAAAAAAGCACTTAAAAATGAACTTTTAATGAGCTTCGCTCCTTTTTAAAAATGAACTTGAGTTGAGCGCGTTCATTTTTTCAGACATGAGTTTGAACGCGAACTAACTCGTTTTTTACACGATGAACTTGAGTTTGAACTAGCTCGTTTTTTTCGTGAACTTGCATAACACTGTTTAGCACCCCTTGTTGGCACCCCTTAAATTTTTGTCCATGAGTTTTGAAACCCCCTGTATATACATATATGTGTATAAAGAAAAATAAAATGGAAACGTTACTACATTTAGAAGCGAGGGATGAACACAGATCTGTGATAATTTGTATCAATGATCAAGATTTTTTTTTTTTTAATAATAATAATAATAATAATAATAATGATAATAATAACTGAAAAAAACATTTTGCCGCAGATGCCTTCTAAAAGGAAAAAAATGACTTTCTTTTGATATTTAGTGTCGTACTTCTTTCAGATGAAAATCGTATGCATCCTTCAAGAAAAAATATAATTTTAACAAATAATATTTCTTATAAGTATTTGGCACTGCGTTATTTTGTGTAGAAAAATATAGTAAAAAACTTTGTGGTGACTATAGAATGATGGTTTCTATTTTAAAACGCTCATTAATACTGTTCATTAATACGAAGTGTTTTTTGTCTTTTTGGCAAAACTTGGTTAACAGTTTATATATACAGTCGGTAACAAAAGTGTCCGAACACTAGCAAAAATTCCTATGTAAAAAAAGTACACTTCATACGTTTTTGTTAAATAAATCCTTGTCGAATCCTGTTCTTAGTCAGTGTAAGAACATAATTCGATAAGGATTCATTTAAGAAAACCGTATGAAGTGTACGTTTTCTACACAGGAATTTTTGCTAGTGTTCGGACACTTTTGTTACCGACTGTACATACATTCGCACGCAGTCATATAAATGTGTCTATGAGTGATTTTGTATTGCATTCTAATATAAATCGGAAACAAGAACAGGGAGTCTTTAAAGAACTATAATATGCTTTTCTACCATAAAGAGTAATAACTGCAGTTTTCATTTTTTACTAAATTATCTTTTTTTATAAAACACCGAGTACAGCTTCTTTTACTGGATAAATATTACATTAAAGATTATGTTTTATATTAATTAAATTTAAAGAAATTTAAAGTCTTCTCAGTATTTTTTAGGCGTAGACATGAAATGTTTATTTTAAACTATATAAAAATATTAGCTGTTGAAACGTATAAGAAAAGTATTAGAAACAGTCAGTTTTACAGCACCATAAATACTTTGATCAGCTTGCAAATCACCAAATTTAAAATGAAATTCTTTTATGTGGACGTTTTATTCAGTTCAGAAAGAGGCAAAAGTATTTCTTATCAGCCTAAATGCATTACACATTTTCTTCGTATTTTGAATTTAGAAAGAATTTCTTCCATATTCCTTTGTATCCTACAAATGCACGAAAATATTTCTTATGGTACTTGCAGGTAGTTAAGAAAATCCTTCTTTTCATATTATATATTGATTCAAAGCGTTTTATTTCGCGGTAAAACACCGAATAATGCAACATTTTCGGCAATTTCCTTTATATATAGGTTTAGAAACAATTTCATTTCAAAGTATTTTGGTCTTATAAAATTCTTTAGTTTCGAATTTTTCTACAGGCGAAAGAGGATTCTTTTCACGTATACGCTTAACTAATAGACTTTTGTTTCTTCATAAAAATAATTTAAATAGACATGCCGATTTATTTTCGTAATATATATATTTCAATAAGCTGTTCTTCTTTTAACTTTATTAATTTAATAATGAAGGTAATTTTCTGTTCTTTTTTTTTTCTTCTTTTTTAAAGAAAAAATATATATACATTTATATATATTGATATATTTACTACTTTACGAATAAGTTTAATTTTATCTTTCTAAAGGAAATACCTGTTATTTTAAAGTACAGCAAGAACTTAATGGAATTTTACTTTTAAATTTAGGGAAACTCCCTTTTAACCCCCCCCCCCCCCCAAAAAAAAAAAAAAAAAAAAAAAAAAACTTTTTTAAAATTCCTGCCATTTTTGTTGCAGGAAATTCCTGTTATTTGAAGGTAATTTTTTTATACTGTATATATATATATATAACTCTTTTATGCTAATGTCTATTCTAAATACTAGCAGTGCTAATTTTGTTCTTCAATATTGAACAAATCCTCCTTATTAAATATATCTTTTTTTTTTTTTTTTTTTTTTTTGAAAACATATATCTATTTATTGAAAACATATTATAAGCGAAATAATGCCCCACCAGTCGCCGAGCGATTATGCACTCAAAGCTGGTAGATGTAAAGTGCCAGGTTCGATCCGAGATGATGCTCGTTAACCTGGTCGTTTGAACATTTCTGTTTTTCTCTAAAACTCGCGTACATACGTGCTAGGATCGCTTAGAAAGGCCCCCTACGGACGTCATGCCACCTTAGGCCTACGACCCTCTTGTTGTCAATCGTCTTTAATCCCAAGCACACAGAATCAAATGCTCTTCTTGAAGCAACAAAGAATTTTGATAATAGTCCTTTATAAAAATATTTAATTACTTTTAATCCCTTTAATAGTCGATAATTATCTTATTTTTTAGCTAATATTTTACAATTTTAGAAATGTTTCATTTTTGTTTTGAAAAAAAAAAAAACTACCTATTTTTATACATATATAATATACTAAAGAAGGAAAAAATATTTCATTAAAAAATAGTACTATTTTTCTTTTCTGGAAATGTTAATATTTTAAAGTTAAAAAGCTATAACCTATATATGTATTCGATATTTTCACATAACTGAAATGATTTCGACTGCGCATAGACAATCTTATGTACTAGAATCATAAAGGAAAAATTCATATCATTTTAAAATGAAATTTGTTGCTTTAGGGCTTTATGAATCACCGCTCCACATTAAAGAATATATGTTCTTATATTTTTTTTCAGTATCGATCTACTTCTTTTAATACAAATTTTTAATTTCTTTTAATACAAAAAAAAAAGTCATATATAATTATTATTAATTAAGTACATAGATTTTTCAGTTTTTTAGAACGTTAAATAAATAAATATATATATATATATATATATATGAATTTAAAGCCAATATCACACATTTCACAAGTATTAAATTATTATTAATCGTGATATTATATATATATAAGTAAAATATTAATATTTTACTTTCATTTCTTTTAATTCTAAAAATAAATGCTAAAACATGAACAAGTTTAGTAAACCTATTACTTACATTATGGATATTTAAAAAAAATTATTGCAAATTTAAAGTAAAATTAAAATTTCTTGTTAGAGTGAGAAAAGATTTTTTTCACTATTTGACAGCATTTTTCATAAAGAATATCATTTTTTTCTAAAATAGACAGTTAAGGAGAGTTGGATACGTTGCCACGTCGCATTTTAAAGAAATTTAGCATCATTTATTCTAGTCAACGAATCTGCAAAACGGTTCTTACAGAGCAAGAATTCAGATCATTTCAAGACTTCATTATGATTATAATAGTTAGCTAAGGATTGTTTCCTACGTTTAGTCGAATATTTAATTTAACTAAAGGCAATTTTTCCATGTGTTCAGAGAACACTTTTAATTTGTCCTTTAAATCTAGGATCTATTTTATATTTTTTACAATTAGTTAAACACGTCATCAACAAGGTTGGAAAAAGTTCCATATTCACATAAGCAACTCTGCTTTATATGCAGTAATATAAATTTCATTTTTATTCTTATAAGCTTTTTAAGATAAAAAGCAACATTTTCTTGATCAATACTCTCAATATGGATGTGGCATTGTAGAAAAAAAAAGTTTTTTAACCCTTTGAAGCAGATTTCTCATCAAACATAATTTTTACACTTTTTTGATAGTTTTGAGTTATTTTAGATCTAAATAAGTGGAAAATGTTATATTTAAAATTTTAATTAATTTTGGTTCTAAAATATAGAGTGGGGCACCGGTGTCCCTTTCTGCGTTAAAGGTAAATTCATCATGGGACTCGGGCGTCCCATGAATAAATATTTTTACAAATTGCACTTATTTACAGTTACTTAGATATAGGAGTAGCAATAATTCATTACTTATCTTTTTTAAATAATCAAATTTTATTAGAAAAAAAAATTTGAATTTGGTTGATAAAATTTTTTCAAACTACTTTTATTTAACATTTTTATTTTAGTAAAAAATTTACTCTGATAATCTAATATATTTTTTATAGTAACTATTAGACTCTCTTTTATAATAAAAACTATCATATAATAATAATATTTGTAATAAGAGAATAAAAAAATAAATAAGCAAAAGGGACACCTGTGTCTTATCTGCGTCAAAGAGTTAACTGAAAATAAAATTCATGACTATATCATAAAATACCTAATATTTTCTTTTAAAAGACAAACATAACAGCAAAATTTATGCTAAAAAAACAGATTTTATTACATAAATTCTAGATTAGAAAAAAAAAAAAAAAAAAAAACTAAAGGATCTTTCCCTTATATAGCTTCATAGGCTAATAGGAAAATAAGTATTATATGGCTACAAAAGAGATAATTCCTTGTAATTTAGATGTGGTTAAGTATAAGTAAAAGTATTTTTAGCGAAATAGAAAGTAAATTGTTACTTCATATGTCCCTTCTCAAAACAAAATTAATAAAAAATATCCTGCTAAAAATTCGAATATCCTGTTTGTATTCTTTCTACATGATTTTCTTTTTGTCTAATAATAAATTGTTATATGATAAATTGTAAAATCCAAGTTTTTTACATAGCCAGTTTTATTTTTCTCTCATTACATTATCTCTCCATTTATTTCTAAATGTGTTTCAATAACTTATAACAGCATTAAAATGCGTTATACTATATATAAATTTTTAATTAAAAAATTTATTAATCTATGGAATTTTTACATATTTTTTTTGTATTTTAGAAACACCAAAAATATATGCTGTTGCTGGTGAGGATGCTAATATTCCATGTTTTCTTCCCGAACCTGTTGAAGAAGATGAAGCTACAATGATACTATGGTATCGCTCAGACTTACCTAATCCCATTTATACATTAGACTTAAGAAATGTGCCTTTACAGACTGCTAGACACTTTCCATCTAAAGAAATGGAAGACAGAATTAATTTCAATATAAACGTTCATCCTCCTGTTTTAAATATAAGTCCCGTGTACAAAGAAGATGAAGCGGAATACAAATGTAGAGTGGATCTCAGAAGGTCTAGGACTTTAATTTTACAAAGTAAATTAGTTGTAATAGGTAAGAGAAAATATGTGCATATTATAAAATGTTTTTGGAAGTTTTCAAATAGATTACAGAGGATCTTGAAATATGGATGTTCAATTACTTTGGTTTAATTGTCATAGCTGTATAATAATGTATAATACGTGGTTGCACTTGAAATAACTTCGATATTTTATTCATTTTTATATTGGCCCAAGGGCTAATGCTTATTTAGCTACAAAACATTATTATTATTATTAAATTTATTATTATTATTATTACTATTATTATTACTATTATTTTAAATATTGCTCCACCTAGCTATAGTAGTGACAACATGTTGAAATAATTGTGAAATAACTCATATGAATCTGACATTTAATTTAAATTCAGAAATGATTTATTATTTTAATTATTTTTATCACGTGGCTGCTAGTGATAAATTAAAGAAGCAAAATGACACTGAATTTTTAAGAACGAAAAGTTAAAATTCACTAGTGATAAAATCAAACCCTTTTATTCAAGCACAGTTATGAGATCACATAGCAGAAAATATACTTAAAAATTTAAAGTTAGATCTAAAATGTAAAAAACTCATAGAAAATATGAGATTGGTGTGCTTTAAATGAATCTATGTCCTTTTTGTAATTATTATTTTAGAGGGTTTTAAAAATAATGTTCTGAAAAAAGGATCTCCAGTATTACGCTCGAGCGTATTGTCACCTTGCGTTTGAGCGTATTGCCACCAAATTCGATATCTATACGTGTCAGCAGAAGAACTCGAAAGATTCTAAAATAAAAATAAAGCTTAAAGTTATCCACTAGATGGCACTGTTTAGAGAAAAACAAGAACATTAAAAAACGAAATTAAATATCGAATGTTTAAATTTAACTATGGTTAGTTTTTTTTATCAATTATGGGCCATTCCCTCAGTGAAATTTTTCATGCATTTCTATTTAAAGCTCTGTCCGTTTAACTTTTTTTTTTTTTTTTTTTTCATTAATTAGCACATTTCATTAATAGTCTGCATAACTCATTCGGTGACAAACTAGCTACATTTGTAAGATGATGTGAATAGCGGAAGTATCAGCAATATGTGTATATATTCTTAATAAACAAAAGAAAAACAAATTATTGCAGACAGTTCAATCTCACAATACAAATTAATTGAGAAATGTTTGATTCAATTCCTCCTCTTTGATATAGTTGCAAAAAAAAACAAAAAAAAAGTATCGACATCTGCCATGTAATTATATCAGAAATTTTAACTACTGCTACTAGTACTACTACTACTGTTAGCAATAATAATAATAATAATAATAATAATAATAATAATTTTTTTTTTTAAGAGTTAAAAAAAATATTTATATAAATCTTGAAAATGGAGATTTCAATAAAAATTCAGCACTGCGTAGTAAATACAAACATTTTGCAACATATATGTTCTATTTTCATCAATTTTAAATCCACAAAATGACATATGCAAGAGAATTTTCAGAACATTTTGCTGATTACTTTGTTGAGAAAAATAAATTAAAATGGTTCATTTTTTCAGTAAAAGATTTAGAAAAATATACTGAAATTGACTTTAATTTTGTTATTTCATTTTATTTTGTGTATTCCTTTATATATTTTACACAACTTTACAACTTCACTGCAGAAATTTGGTACGTATATTGTAAATCACTATAGTACTAACCCTATTGATTTTCGTGAATCTAGCACTTATAGTTTTTTTACAAGGACACAAAGAAAATTTTATCATTATGGCCTATGGGACCAAATTTTTAAAAGAGAGATAGCATCTAAACTCTTTATTCAATTGAGCTGAAAATTTATATGAATATTATAAATCACTGTCGCACTAACTATAAGCATTTTGGTGAATCTAGCATTTTATAAGTTTTTACAGGGACGCAACGAAAATTTCCTTATCATTATGATCTATTGGCTCAAAGTTTAGTAGCTTTAAATAAAACATCGTGTAATATATGGAGAAAAATACTCAAACACTCTATTATTGTTTTCTCTCTTTCGTTTGTTCAACAACTCCTCTTTCTTTACATTATCTACAAAGTTGTTAATTATACAATGTTCGGAAAGTCGAGTGGAGTCACTCCAGATTTTTTATACAGCGCTCACTAAAGTTAGAATTTTTCGAGTTTTTCACTTTCTTCTATATGTAATATAGAGAAAGTATTGGATTCGCGAAAATTTTCGACCTCCGTTTTTTGACGGATCTACACGTTTTGGGGTGTTCTGAACACGAATTGATAGTTTTTAGAAAATGTCTGTCTGTCTGTGTGTCTGTATTATGTTCTTGTGGACACAGTATCTCACGAACCAATGAATGAAATTTAACCAAACTTGGTATTTTGTTGCACCCTGACATGAACTGGTGCTGATTAGATTTGGGGATCAATAGCTCAACAGGTGGCGCTGTGATCGCATTTTATGCAAATTTTTAACATGGCAGCATAGGACAAAATTCCGTATAAATGGGCATAATGAGAGTTATTTTAAACTTGTGTTTGTAAAATTTATATGAATTATTGATAATAGTAGTAGTTAACTAGTAAAAAAAAAAAATGTACATATGGGGGCATCGGTTACCCCCCCCTGGGGGGGAAGTACCCCCTGGGGAAGTAAATTTTCAAGATGGGTATCTTTCGAAAGGTCTCGTTGATAATAGTAATAGTTAACTGGGAAAAAATTTTGTGCATGTGGGGGCAATAGGTATCTTTCGAAAGGTCTCGTTAATACTTTTAAAACGAATGGTTGAACCATAAATCTGTGATAATTTAAAACAAAGTTATCGATTTTTTTTACTTTTAACGAAATCGTATTTTTTTTTTTTTTTTTTTTTTTTTTTTTTTAAACGAAATTTTACCAAAATTGGTATTTAGTTTGTCCCCGACATAAACTGGTGCTGATTATATTTGGGGATCAATAGCTCAACAGGTGGCGCTGTGATAGCATTTTATCTAAATTTTTTGCATGGCAGTATAGGACAAAAATTCGTATAAATGTGCATAATAAGAGTTATTTTAAACTTGTGATTGTAAAATTAATATGAATTATTGATAATAGTAGTACGTAACTAGGAAAAATATTTTGTGCATGGGGGGGGGAAATACCCCGTCGGGGGGGGGGGGGTAAATTTTCACAATGGGTATCTTTCGAAAAATCTCGTTGATAATAGTAGTAGTTAACTAGGAGGAGGCATAGGTTCCCCCCACCGGGGGGGCGGGGGCAAAGTTTCAAGATGGGTATCTTTCGAAAGGTCTCGTCAATACCTTTAAAACGAATGGTTGAACCATAAATCTGTGATAATTTAAAACAATTTTTTACTTTTAACGAAAAAATACTCCCCGACTTAAACTGATGCTGATTGTATTTGGGGATCAATAGCTCAACAGGTGGCTCTGTGATAGCATTTTATCTAAATTTTTAACATGGCAGTATAGGACAAAAATTCGTATAAATGGGCATAATGAGAGGTATTTTACACTTGTGATTGTAAAATTATTATGAATTATTGATAATAGTAGTACGTAACTAAGAAAAAAAAATTGTGCATGGAGGGGCATCGCTTCGCCCCCTGGGAGGTAAATTTTGAAGATGGGTATCATTCGAAAGATCTCGTCAATACCTTTAAAACGAATGGTTGAACTATAAATCTGTGATAATTTAAAACAAAGTTATTGATTTTTTTTTTTTTTTTTTTTTTATTTAAAAAAAAAAAAAAAAATAGAAAAAAATTCGTAATTTTTTTTTTTAAATATTGTTACTGATTGAATATGTATTACTTTTAACAACAACAACAAAAAAAAAAAAAAAAAAAAAAAAAAAAAAACCTTAGAAAAAAATCGTATATATGTATTTTTTTTTTTTATTGTTACTGATTGAATACGTATAGGAAAATATAGAAGAAAGTCTTGTGGTGGCCACGACATACTAGTTTCTAATTCTTTTTATTAGTGGAATTCATTAAAAATTTCTAAATAAAGTTTATTGTTGTAAATACAGTTTATTTAAATTTTAATGGATAACTTAACATTTAGAAAAACTTTGCGGGAATTAAAATAATGCTAAAACTTTCATAACTTCTTTACATTTTTAAAAAATACATTCTATGCATTAAATTTGAAATTAACGAGATTAAAATTAACATTTTACATTTTTATCTCAAACTTATAAATTTAGCTTAAAGGAATATTAACTGCTCCTGATCTTAAGATACGAACAAAAGCTTTTAGTATTATTAAATCAAAATAATTATTCATCTATAAAATATTTTTACTCTTGCAGGTTATGCATGCTTCGCTAGGAACTATATTTAACGAAATTTTCAAAAGCAATAATTACTTTAATTTAAATTGGTTTATTCATTTAAAATAAAAATCCTTGAAATTGCTTGAAACAGCACTATGTGCCAACGCTGCTTTCCCCATACGCCATTTCGGTTTCGTGTTTTTATTGTTTCCGTTTGCGCATTAACCGCACTTTTCCATTCAGATGCTAAATGGCAGGTATTGGCGCTGCTGTTATTCAAGAATTACGTTTTTCGGACAAACATTTTTTTTGCGCTGATTATCATCTTCACTCTCTGACAACAGGTAGCAGCAACAAACAACATTCAGCAGAAAACATTTTAATTAATTAAACAAGAAAGAAAAATCATGCAGTACGTATTGATTAGTTACACTTTCCAACTGTACACAGTTGTTGTATCGAACAGCTATTAATTTTCTTTGCCTACGTTATCGCACAACAGACAGCAGAACTGAAAAACATACAGATAAACTAATTGATTTTAAAATTACTCTTAGGCATTTTGGAAAGTATTAAAAAAGCTGAACGCAAAAGAAAATGCAGCCGTTAGATTATAATTACAGATTTTAAAATCCCTGAATATTTTACTGTAGCCCTGTAAATCTGAAAGTTAATCATATCATATTCTATACAAAACAATGTTTTAGAATATAATTAATTGTCAGTGTTCTTAAGATTTTTGTAGCAGAAAGTTTTTTAAATATAACTTTTAAAAAATTTTGTCCTAAAACGTAATACATTGACTTTTTTTTTTTTTTTTGTTGTTGTTGTTGTTGTTGTCCGTGTAAACAAACTAGTTGTACAGGACCTATAAATGACATTTTAAATAGGGAACATTCCATAGGGAACTTGAATGTATCATTTTAAAAAAAATCTCAAAATATTCACGAATGATAGGAGCCGGAGACAAACAGATAGTAAGGTAGACAATCGGACAGACAGATGCACAAATTTAAATCATATTCCCACTAAAATTAAAAGAATGTGTTACAACGCTCATGTAAGCAAAAGTACACCTATAGCAAATTTTTATTAATACCTCTTAATGTAACTGATTATTTATATGTGGCCCTGTAAATCTAATGCTAGCCATACTAAAATACATAGAAGGCACACTTTTAGGTGTCCATGTACACAAACCAGAAGAGGTAACCACTCCATTTTGAATAGGGAAAATCCGATAGTGAACTTCAATAACATATATCGGTTTAAAGCAATTCCATAAATATTTACGGGAATTAGAGCGCAGAAAAACAGACAGAGAGACAGACAGACGGAAAGAAGAACAGTCAGACATGTACACAAATTGAAATTATATTCACACTAAAAAAATGATAGAAAGTGTCAAAAACACTTAATGTAAACGATAGTAATATTCTAGCAATTTTTTATTAATAGATCTGAATATAACTGAATATTTTTGTTTCCCTCTGTTAATCTAATGGTAAACATGCTATATTCTATGCAAAACATTCTTTTGTGCATTTAAACAACATATTTCAATTTCCTAAAACTTCGAGGAAAGTAAAGTTATTAAAATTTGATTTATAGAAAAATCTTACAAAGAACGCAATGCTTTGGAGTACTTTTGAGTGTCCCTGTACATAAACTAGTGGTGGTATGTAATCTATTTTATATAGGAAACATCCAATAGTGAACTTGAATAACATATTTCAATTTCATGAAGATATTGTACAATAAATGTATGAAAATATGGTTTATAGAAATACCTCTCATAGAACACAATTTTTTGAAATACTTGCGGGTGTCCCTGTACACAAACCGGTAGAGGTATAAACTCCATTTTCAATAGGAAACATTCGATAGTGAACTTGAATAACATATATCAGTTTCAAAAAATTTCAAAGATATTTACGGGAGTTAGAACGCGGGCAGACAGACAGACGGACAGACAGACAGATACACATATTGACATCATATTCACACTTTAAAAAAATGCTTGGAAGTGTTAAAAACTCTTAATGTAAACAAAAGAAGAATTATAGCAAACTTTTAATAATAGCTTTTAATATAACAGTATATTTTTGTCTCACCCTGTAAATCTAATGCTAATCATGTTATATTCTATGTAAAGCATTCTTTTGTGCATATAAATAACATATTTCAATATCCTAAATCTTCGTGGAAAGTAAATTTATTAAAATATGATTTATAGAAATATCTCTCATAGAACTCAATGCTTTAGAATACTTTTGAGTGTCTTTGTATATAAAACAGAGTTGGTATTTAATCCATTTTATACAGAAAAAATCCAACAGTGAACTTAAATAACATATTTCAATTTCATTAATATATGTGTACAGTAAAGGTATGAAAATATGATTTATAGAAATACCTGTCATAGAACACAAAGCTTTGAAATACTTTTGGGTGCCCCTGTACACCAACCATTAGAGGTATAAACTCCATTTTCAACAGGGAACATTCGATAGTGAACCTCAATAACATATATCAGTTTCAAGAAATTCCACAAATATTTAGGGTATTTAGAGCGCAGAGAGGAAGACAGACGGACAGACAGACAGACAAACGGAAGTCATTACACTTTTCAACATTTTTGGGAAGTGTTAAAAATGTTAGAAAGGGTTAAAAACGCTTACGGTAAATGAAAGAACACATTTAGCAAATATTTATTAATAGCACTTTATATAACTGAATATTTTTGTGTCACCCTGTAAATCTAATGCTAATCATGCTTTATTCTATGCAAAGCATTTTCTTTTGTGCTTGTAAATAACACATTTCAATTTCATAAATCTTCGTGCAAAGTAAAGTTATTAAAATTTAGTTTATAGAAATATCTCTCATAAAACGCAATGCTTTGGAATACTTTTGTGTGCCTCTGTAGTGGTGGTATTTGCTCCATTTTATACAGGAAACATCCGATAGTGAACTTGAATAACATATTTCAATTTCATTAAGATTCGTGTACAGTAAGGGTATGAAAATATGGTTTATAGCCTCTCATAGAACACAATGCTTTCGTAATACTTTTGTGTGTCCCTGTACACAAATCAGTAGTGGAATTTACTCCATTTTGTACAGGAAACATCCGATAGTGAACCCGATTAACATATTTCAATTTCATTAAGATTTGTGTACAGTAAGTGTATGGAAATATGTTTTATAGAAATGCCTCTCATAGAACACAATGCTTTGAAATATTTTAGGGGGTCCCAGTACACAAACCAGTAGAGGTATAAACTCCATTTTCAACAGGGAACATCCGATAGTGAACTTGTATAACATATTTCAATTTCATTAAGATTTTTGTACAGTAAGGGTATGAAAATATGGTTTATAGAAATGCGTCTCATAGTCACAAAGTTTTGAAATATTTTCGGGTGCCCTGTACACAAACCAGTGGAGATATAAACTCCATTTTCAATAGGGAACATTCAGCAGTGAACTTGTATAACATATATCAATTTCATCAAGATTTTTGCGCAGTAAGGTTATGAAAATATGGTTTATAGAAATTCCTCTCATAGAACACAATGCTTTGAAATATTTTCGGGGGTCCCTGCACACAAAGCGGTAGAGGTATAAACTCCATTTTCAATAGGGAACATCCGATAGTGAACTTGAATAACATATATCAGTTTCAAGAAATTCCATAAATATTTACGGAAGTTAGAGCGCGGACAGACAGACAGATGGACAGACAGACAGACAGACGGACAGACAGACAGACAGACAGACAAACAGAAAGCATAAACACTTTTCAACCTTGTTGGAAAGTGTTAAAAAGGGGAAAAAAAGAAAAGAAAAGGGAATTTATCAAAAAACGTCCATGCTGTAAATGCAATGAAACTTTTATTTTTTAAATTCACCCATTTTCTCTGAATTATCTGCAAAAAACAACAAACTGGCCCTTCATGATCGAACCCATGACTTTTGCTTTATCAGAGTGATGCTCTAACCAACTGCGTTAATGAGCGATGGAGGAGTGCAACATTGTACGGTGTAAAGACATTTAGGCCAGTAACTAAGTTAATTAACTTGTTGTAACACTTTTATGCAATTATTTAATTAAAAATATTTTAAAATTTCAAATTATGATCCATAAACATTCCACAAGAACAAGCTATTATTTATTGCTAGATCAGTTAATGCAACAGTTACACTACAACATACAAAAATCAATTCTTGCAGGTGAAAATAAATAAACACATAAAGCGTTTTTTTTTTTTAATTATTAAATTTACAAATATAATTATTCCACTGTTTACAAATGCACAATATTACTTTTATTTTATGTTTTATTAAATATTAGCACGTTTGTTCTTAAGAACAATATTTAATTGAATTCGATTCTTTGCTTTCCCTTATCATATGATTGAGCAGACGACGCTGGAAAGAACCCGTTATAATATTGGATAATTTTGAAGCTATTTTCTTCGATGTCAAGAAGAATACTTACGACCGTATTCGCCATGAACTTCAATCCTCGGTTCAACGGAAAAACTTCAAAAGTGCCTGAAGGCAGAGAGCAGTTTTCTAACAAAATTTGACCGGATCCTTCTGCCATCTAGCGACGAAGATTTCATGTAATCTTTGATTGGTTATTTTCCGCTAAAAAATCTAAAAATAATAACGCCACTAGATGGCATAAGCAACGCATCAAATTTTGCTGAACAGTTGTAACCTGACTTTATTTTCATATTTTCGTGTTCAACCGGGAGTTGAAGTTATTGGTGAATACAACCGTGAGAGATATTGTGCTTGCTGACAACCTTTCTTTGTCGCCATGTTTGGCGAAATTTATTATTGTATGTAACCCTAAAAGGACATTAGTTGTGTTTTGGCTCTAAGAGGAGAGCACACGCATGCGATAATATACAAGTAAAACAAAATTAATGAGTCTTACAGTTAATTGATGAGTCTTACTCATTTAAAAAAAGAAAAAAAAATCCCCATATACGCTTCACAAGATAAACATACATATTATGTGTATCACATCTTAATAAAATATTGATGATAAGAAAAAAAAAAAAGTAATATTTTGGCACTCGTAGTGAAGTTTTGAGTGATTCCAATGAAACTTTTTTGTTTTTATTAAAGTAATATGAAATATAGTGGCTTTTTTCAATGAATATTCCATTATATATAGTGACCATTGAATTGAGCAAAACCTGCTAATTTGGCTAGTTTGTAATATATAGTAATATAATTTTCATATTACAGAACTCGACATACCGATAGTGCTTAATGCACTTATAGATTTTTAACTAGCACTTCTTTGTTTTTAACGCAAGACACCTCGATTAATATCAGATAAAAACTTCCTAAGATATTTTTTCTATGCATATTTACATTTCCCTCTTTTTTTTTTTTTTTTTTTTTTTTTTTTTTTCTAGAAAAAAATAATTTTTTTAAATAGTTGTAAAATTTAAATGTATAATTTAATTGCATAAAATACATGTATATTTTTTATATATTTAGTTCCTCCCAGCATGCCAATCATTACAGATGAGCATGGTCAACGTGTTGATGGTGTTATTGGTCCTTATGATGAAGGATCGAAAGTAGTTCTTAACTGTGATGTTGACGGAGGTGAGTGCTTTAATATTAAATAATGTGATATCATGAAATAAATATATATATAAATATTATGTACAGACACACTGCATTCAGAATGCAAAAATGTCGAATATTTTATATGAAATATTGTAACTCTTACTAAATAACTTTTAACCACGTAACGCACTCGTAAAAGAAAAAAATAAATCATTTACATAATTTAGTTACCCCTTGCCTCCTCCAAAAAAAAAAAAAAAAAAAAAAAAGAGAATCTTTTAAATTAAAAAACTGATAGATAAAACTGATATTTAGTCTATCTAAAAGTAAAAGTTAAACTATAAGGGGTTTTACTCACATTTTTATTTGTATTTAATTAACGGTAATACAGTGTTTGTTGATAGAAAATAAGTATTGGTAAAAACCCTGTCATCTTCCTTTTTTTTTTTTTGTTTTCTTTTTAGAGAAATTGAAACTCTGTTCATCCTAACGCCGATAATTTTTGAATTTACACAACATTTTTTTTTGCTGTTTTGTTATAAATAATTCAAACATTACTTCTATTAAATTATGCAAATATTTCTTTTTTTAAGTTTGCGTATCCGGAGTAAAAATTATTTAGTAAAAATGCTGATATTCATCAAATTTCTGATTGTAATGTCTAAAATATGACACCACTAAGTGTCATATTTTAGGAAGAGGAAATAGGTGTGGAAATACTCTACGAGTTATAATAAAATAAGTTTATTTTTGCAATTTTTTTAAAGAAAACGTTATATCTACATGACTGTAGTTGTCACGTAAAAAATATACAAATATTTAGAAGAGGCCTCGAAATCGCATGTTACAGCCAATACGCATTTCAAGCTTTATATTATACTTTTTTTTTTTTTTTAATTATATATATATATATATATGTATTTCGTTAGTTTTCTTTCTTTCTTTCTTTTTTTTCTGGACCAAACTTTAGCTGAAAATAATGAGGTTTAAGATATTCTGTATACTCCCAATATTTCAAGATAATTTTTAAAAAAATTTCTTGATATCTGACAAAATAACTAATTTCGGAAATGTCCAAATACTTATTGGTAAATAGTGTGCGCACTCATTTTGGAGATAGTGTGCTTGGAAAACATAAAATTGGCTGAACAAATAAGACACCTAATAATTTTTTGCAGGAGTAAATTAAAACGTACGATGACAATGCATATATATATATATATATATATATACATCTTGCGAATTATGCAGCTGAACTCTATCTCTCCGACCTTATCTTAAACCGTAGTGACTCAAGTCATACAGTTTATATATATATGTTTACCCAAATTTACAGAATTAAAATGATTTGCAATAACCATTTAGAACTGAATGTGGCTCTAGAAAATATAAGAAACATATTATCTATCATCCGCTATTCTTTTTTTCTACTCAATAAACATTTCAGTCCTCTTCATTACAATCTTACTTAAGGCTGCTTTTATCCATTTCGGGTGACATTTAAGCGCTGGTAAGTTGCCCTACCAGCTGAAAACGAGCTCTATGTTTAAGAGGGGGGGGGTGTCAATTTTTCTTTAGCTATTCGAGTTTGTCCAGTATGTATTTATTTTTATGAATATTTATATTCTTGTATTCTATTCTGATGTATTTGATTATATGCTTCATTTATGGATTCATACTTTGTATTAATTAAACTCTTTTGCTGTATGGTCTTGCGTCCATCTGTGAGAAGTTGGGGGCTAGAAACCTTTTTTTTTTTGGCTAAATAGTCAACGTTTCGTCAGAAACTTCTCATATTTCTTTCCCTATTGGGGAGCTCCCCTCAAGAAGGCCCTCTTGTGTTTTGGGATTAATTTTCATCTATCCTTGGTTATTTTGCTTATTTATTGTGGTTTTATATTTCCTTTAGCTGCATTTGGGCATTGATTTATAAATACTCTGTTCTAGTTATATATTAAAAATCCAAGTTTTATTCCATCTTACATTCAAAATTTATCTTATATATATATATATATATATATATAAGGTTTACATTACTGGTTTTAAAGAAAAATCAGTAGAGCCGTTTTTTTTTTCTTTTCTAAACATGCATTTCCGAGAACTGACCTACCATTTAGATAGTTTTTATGCAGCAAATTGATAAGGAATTGTTATAAGACATTTGCGACTCCAACATTTTGAGATGTTTTACTCCAACATTAGTTAAAACCTCCGAGTTTCACTAATACTTAACTCAACTTTTCACCTGAAACAGACTATGTCGTAAGAAGAGACTTCTAAACATTAATTAATACGGCGAATTTGAAAAAAAAAAATCCCTTGAGTAATTTTTTAACGAAACATCCTTGCGTGAACAAAAATTTACCTACTTTTACAGGATGCTGAACAATTTTCCTGGACTAATTAAATTATATATACGAAAGTGTATTGACTTACGATCCCACTTACAGTTTTTAATATCTAATTTTCTTTCTTCCTGTCTTTCTTCCTTCCTTTCTTTCTTTCTTTTTTTTTTTTTTTTTTTTTTTTTTTTCAATTTTTTTCCAGAAATTGACAAAATCATTTATACAACGGACGTTTCTTAACTCTCAAGTTTCATCGTCCTATCTTTATTTGTGTTTGAGGTATAATGGTCAGTAAAATTTGGGAATGTTTAGATTAGTGTTAAAATAATCGCCTATTGACAAAATATTGACAAAATGAAGTATGTATTTCCTCACTTATTTGCAATTTAACATACTTCTCTTTAATTAGTAGCGACATACTTCTGTATTTTTATATCTGCAAAACTAGTTATTCTTATTTGTGTATTGACCGAAAAAAAAGCGAAAATTTCTTTATCTGACTATAGAAAAATAACATTGTCAGGAATATTCATTTAAATATTTCTATAAGGACATTTATAAAAAAAAATAATCACGTTGTTAAAATGTAAGTTTCACAATAAATAAATAAATAAAATAAAATAAAATAAAATAAAACAAAACAAAACAAAACAAAACAAAACAAAACAAAACAAAACAAAACAAAACAATATAAAATGAATAATAAATAAAATAAAATAAAATAAAAATGAATAAATAAATTATATATAGATATAGATATAGATATAGATAAAGAAAGAAAAAAAATAAAAAGAATAAAAAGAATACTATATTACAGTTGACAAAATTAAAGCGAACCTGTTAAAGAGAATCTGTGTTTTTAAAAATATTATCGATGTAATTTGTAACTTTCTTTACAAAGATATTTTCTATAGATATGTAATAGTTTATAATTATGAAAAATAATGTACAGTAGGTAATTATAGACGATATTTGATAGTAATATTTGAGATATTTAGTTCATAAGCGTCGAACCTTAAAATAAAAGTTCCGAATATTCATTTCGTATGTTTAATTATGATACAAAATTTGATTTTTAGACAAAACTGTAAGTCAAATAATCATAATCATAATAATAATAAACTATATCTTTGGATAAACACCTTACACGAAGTTTTCTGTAAATAATTAGAAAAACAGGAAGTAATTTTGATAAATACCCTTGTGTATTTAAGGAATATTATGAAACAAATACGTAAAATATCTGATAATGTAAGAAAGTAGTAATTGCGTTCAATTGCTATTCCCATAAGAACAAAAAGCCGTCTCATTATTTAAATCTGAATAATTTCAATTTTACACGAGTTGAATTCTTTGTCTGCATGACTTCTTTTAGTCTTTAATTACGTTCTAAAAAGATTTGATTTTCTGGATAAATTGAAAATAATACAGTTGAAAGCACTTTTATATCGTTTGTGAAACAATAGATTATTAAAGCTAGGTGATAATTCCTACCTATTAGAGCGTACCGGATAAATCTCAAGAATATAATACCTTAGTTTATGCATTTTCATAAAATTTAGTTTCAGTAGTCTTAAATAATTCAAAAACTTGTTATTAAATCTATTTATTAAAAGATTTTTGGGAATAATTTGAGTGTTGAAAACCCCTCTAACTTCTATATATATCTGTAAAAACAAAATATTAATTATGCTTTTAATTACATTTACATTTTCTGACTAAATGGAGGTTTTGTCACCTCTTTAGTTTTCAAATTTCCTTGAAAATATATTTATTTAAGCTAATCAAACTATTTGGGATATGTAAATTTTCAATACATACAAGAAATTTCATGAAAATTAATACGCCTTTGAGTGACATTTTAGGTAATTAAATTCTCGTACTTATCGCTAAAATAATGCTATGTTTTATCATATTTTTATATGTTATATCGTACGTAACCTTTTCAATAGAATAGAATGGTCCAAAGAGTCATATGCATAAATTGCACTATGATAAAATATGATGAAATACATTGGTGCATATCGGCTAGAAAAATAACTTTTGGACACTATTTTAATGACTGGTTGTTTAAGCTGTACCTGCATTTTTCTATTATATCTGATAATTTTTTCAAGTCAGTATTCATGACTTTTAATTTTTAAATGAATTTTTAATTCCATGTTCCTTTTATGAAACATTGACGTGTAAAAGGTTAAAAAGAAACTTGGATCTAGATACATAAAAATAGCAAAATTCTTCAATGTCTAGAAAGCCAGTGTTAATAATGAAGCTGCAGACAACTATTTCGGTAGCATCAAGCGTGCCGTCATCAGTGTTTTAGAAATGGAATGAAAAACCTCTGCATCACTATCTCTTGTAAAAATTTTGAAGTCATTTCACTTACCCATTCATTATCGTTTAATCCACTTGTACAAGAAATGTCAGCTTGTAAATTGGTGTTAGGTTAAAGTCACGTTATACTTTTTTTATTTTCTTTTTTGGTAATGTGAGAAAAACATCTGTATGACATTTAGGCTAAATGATTTTTTAGACATTTAGACTAAATGAAAGATTTCAGAACAAAACACTTCTAAACACCCAAATTCTATTAACAAAAAAAAAAAAAATCTTTTTTTTTTATCAGTTAAATATTACTAAATACAAAACAATTTATTTCGTCAAGAGCGAGGCAGGATAGAGATATAAAGCTCTAATGCCGTTTTGGTGCGTAGATGAAAAAAATATGGTCGATTTGACACAATTCAGTTAAAAATACGCCAAACCGAAAGGGAATTTGTTTCGAAATAAACAAAAGGATACATAATAAATACATTTCATGTATTCTACAGGTTGCTAGGAACAAATTTGTATTTTTCAGCAATAATTTTTCCAAACAATTGCATTACAATAAGACTGCGGAACGCAGACGAAATCTATTAGTCATAATGTTAAATTTACACTATATAAAATAATGGTTACCATACAGCACAGAATGTTTCAGTTACGTTGCAGAAAGCTTACAATCTTTCAAAAACACAACACATTTAAGTATGCTCTCTGATACCTTTCTGAAACACTTGCTCTTTTCCTTTTCTATCTGTTAAGTGACTGTAACGTTTCTGTTACGTATCTTATTTTTTGTTACGATCGCAGACATTTCTACGTTTTCGAAACTAATCGGAAAGCAATCTGAACGTTTTTAAACGTTCATGAAATGTTTATAATGTTTCAATGTTATATGATTGTTACGTTTCTGGAACATTTTGTGCTGTTAGGGTTGAGTAATAGCAAATCGTACGATTGCTAAAAAGCGTTTACATTACCAAATTAGAAAATGGTTAGAGTTTTATAAACAACGAAATAAATTATTTTTAAGTAACTGATGAAATAAAGGGAGTTTATATAATAACACTGGTAAGCATGAAAGTCGGTCCCAACACCATTTTGCAAATGCTTATGCAAAATGGCCGCCTGAAACAGAATATGACGCCCATTTTGCTCTATCACCCACGTGTTTTAGAAACACCCCTCTATTTTTATCAATTTTCGGTTATTTTGGGGCTGTAAATTTGATTTTCAGGGAGGGAAATGAATATTTTAATTGTTGAATATCTTCTTAGAGGCTATAGAGTTGAAAAATTCTAAAATATGAACATTTGCAGCTAGTGGAAAATTTAGGGGGGGGGAGGGATTTGTCTCTGAAATTATGTATTGCATTTATTATATTTTTCTTAACCAATTATTATAATTATTCATTATACATTATATCTTTTTATGTTTTTAAGCGTTAAAATATTCTTTTCCATTCTCAAAATCAAATTTATGGCTATAAAATTTCCAAATAGAGCTAAAAATTGAGGGAGGGGGTGACTGCCTGAGAAAACGGTGGATAATTGGGCAAAATGGGGATCATATTCGGATTCAGGTCATTTTACATAAGAATCAGCAAGAATAGTATCAGGGCTCGAAATAATTTTTTTTTCAGAGCAGTTTAATTAAAGAGGATAAATTTAATTATTTCAGTAAATAATATTTAGGTCAAATGTACTTGTCTGCTACCTATTGAATACTCTCTCTCTCTCTCTCTCTCCCTCTCTCTCTCTCTCTCTCTCTCTCTCTCTCTAATATATATATATATATACATATATATTATTGAAATTCACTGCATGCATGCTTGAAATATTAATAGTTTAGGAAATAATTTGTAAGTAATGTTAAATATATATGATAATGACATTTCACAGCTTTTTATACCTTTTTTAGCCATGCACTTTATATCTGTTCGGATTCTGCTTTATTAAACTCTGAAATCAAATGTTTGAAAACCATTGCAAATGACAGAGGTTATAACCTTTTCATTTTAGATAAAGCTATTAAAAAATTGCAACTTCGCTGCATTTCGTCTCCTAAATCGGTCTCTTCTAATACCACTTTTGTTTCAACCTAATTTTCTGAATTAAGTTATACAATTACTAATGATCTTCAACAGATTGATTTTAAAATATTTTTTCACCTTACAAAAAATTCACCGTTCCTTAGTTGAAAGATCCTGTAGATGTGTATATATCTCTAAGGGTATTTATAGTGTTTCTTACCAATGTGGCTTATCATAATTGGTAAAACGCTGTCTTAAACCTTGTCTTCCGTGTAACAGAACGTATCAGTTACGCCTCGAAACACGAAACCGACTAATCGGGCATTTTTAAGCAGTACTGGTAGAAAAACCATAATTTAAATTTTGAGACAGCTAAATTAATTTGAAAGCCAAAACACACACGTGAAATCGATTTCTTTAACTCTTTTTTTATAGCTGTAAGAATCATAAATTTTGTTGAAAAGTTTACATTCAATCCACATGTTTTGAATTTTTTCTTCTTTCTTCGTAATTATCGTTTCTTCATTTCCTAATATCTAATCTTCCATGTTCTGCTTAATTCTATTGGTTAATAAAAATTCGCAGAATCTCTTATATATAGGAGTATTTCAACGCCGATTCTTTATACACAGATATCATTCGTTTAATGGTACTGAAAAAAATTTCTGGCATTTTATTATTTTTTATTATCACATTGGATGTTTTTACTTACCGTAATAAACATTTGAATTTTTACGTTGTATTTTGGTTTTTATATAACAGAATTCAGGTAAAATTAATATGGTAGATTTTATCTCTTGATTTTTCGGTCACGCTTTCATTCAAACTGCGCGTTTTTTTTTTTTTTTTTTTTTTTTTTGCCTTCGTCTGTGTTAGTAACGGTTATTATAGTAGATGTTTTGTTTATTTAATTACTTTTAATGATTTCATAGCCAGACACGTGACTAAATATCATTATATAATCACAATTATGATTATTATATAATCACAATTGTAATATGGACGTACAGTTACAATGCTTTCGATAACTTACGTTTGAAAACTGTCGTCCGCTATACACCCACACTTATCACATGTAATGTAGACCCCTACCCAATATAGTGACCGCGGAGACTCGAAAAAAGTCTTGGATATTTCATTTTCTATATTTTTTCTTTTAAAATGACATAAAAAAATGATTCGATTATTTAAAAAATTCTTTTAAATATATTGAGAAACTAAGAGACTAAATATTGCTGGTATATATTTTATTTCATAAATTTTTTAATTCCCTGTATTTATTGTAATATCTGTAAAGCTTCAAAAGTCAAGTGTATTTGTTTCCTTGTTTCCTGAAAACATGGAATTCGTTCTGAGAGGAGCATCATAATTTATTTCTACAAGGGAAATAACTCATATTATAAATTGCTTTTATATAAAAGCCACTGTAACACTGTATTTAAAAGTAAAAGTCTTACATATTACGCCTAATCCTTTTCTTTAATATAAAGGATATTCCCTCAGGAGAATTTATGATTCACACACACACAACAACAACAACAACAAAAAAAAAAAAAAAAAAAAAAAAAAAAAAAGAAGGAAAGAATTGTTTAATCGTTAAAAAATGCCATTTATTTAAATTTATTTATTTTTTTTTTTTTTTGCAATCTATATAGTAATAGACAAGCATAAAATTTGTCGTCCCTTTTTAACATATTAATTATGGGAGTAGAGGGTTGAAAATGGCATCATTCGAAAGGTATGGTTAGCCGGAAGGTGCGAATACAAATATTATTTTCTTACGATGTCAAGAAGGTATTTAAAAATACATTTATTTTTTATGCATTTTCCCCCATTTTTCCCTTTTATACACGTATTCCTTTACATTATAAAATACCTAAAAGTAGAAAGTTGTTAAATCTGGCAATTTCATAAAGCTCAAATAAAACCATAGACACAGTAATTTGTATAATGTAGCATCACTATACGCAAGCGAAGTGATGACGTCACTGTATGTCCATGGAGCCATGAAAAAGATTTTCTATGTTAATCGTCCATTGGATTTTTTGTAAAAAATTATTAAAAAATAACGGAAATTATCTGCCGATTTTAATTCCGATATTTGGGTATAGTTATACATAAGTTACTGTCTACATGTGTTTGATTGAGTTATTTTTTCTGTAAAATTGATAAAATTTTAATTTAAAATCACAAAACTCCATGAAAAAAAAAATGCAAGCTTCCAGTTTCGAATGTAAACATAAACATTTCATTTCAAAAGGTGATATATAAACAATAAATATTCAACTAATATACTAAATAAAATGAAAATGGATTTGTTACTAACTGCTGCATGTATAAATAGACGATACGGAAAAAGTTCCGATTTCCGTTTTCTGCTGAATTTACATGTTTTGAGCTTTCTTTACGTTTCAATTAACTGAAATTGGCTACTTATTTTTTAAAAAAGTGTCTTTATTGCTAGCTTTTATGGGTAGAAAAAGCAAGTAGAAGATACATAAAAACTTTTGATTTCCGGTTTTCGATGAATTTACAACTTTTGAGATTTCCTTGCATTTTAATTAAGTGAAATTGACTACCTATTTTTATTTTTTTAAAAGTAGATTTACTATTCTTTACTCTGCATATATAAGTAGAAAATATAAGATTCAGAAAAGGTTTAGATTTTCGGTTTTCGATAAAGTTACCCGTTTTGAAATTTCCCGATCTCAATTCGACCATTTTTGAAAAATCTTTTTTTTTTCTTTTTTTCTTTTTTCTTTTTTTTTTTTTTTTTGTTCAAACACTGTACTTTATGAACCAATCAAATAAATTTAATAGAATTTGATACTTGGTCGGGCCTTAGTTTGACATGGTACCTATTAGCTTCTGGGCTGTATCACACAACAAGGGGCGTTTTCACGTTGCGATTTTCTCTCAATTCAGGAAAGGCTAACATCTACAGAGAGAAATAGTTATATTAAGTAAAACTCTGCTGATTCAGTTAGAGTGAATATCGGCAAACAATTGCCGCAGCTGTGTTGCAATTGCATTCCGTTTAGGACAAGGCAATAACTTTGCTTTGCCTAGCTTTGCAAAAAAAAAAAATAAAAAAAAAAAAAATGGTCGAGTTTCGACCACTGGGCGATACTAGTATTTTTAAATATATACCTGTATATTTTACGGATATTATAATTATCATCTATTATATAAACTTAACACAATTATAATAGCAATGCTGTCAGATTGATTTTGGTTAGATGCAGAATACATTTATCTTGCCAGACAAAGAGTTAAAACATTATAGTTTTTTTTTTTTTTTTTTTTTTTTTTTCTTTAAAATTTGTCAACACCTTTTATTATAGACTTTTAATATAAATCTCCTTTTAAAGGCCCGAAATTGCATGCTTTTTTTTTTTTTTTTTTTTGTTTCTTTTTGTGTGAAAGTGATACTCTTGTCAACAAAGATTTTATCTTTTATTTAAAACCGTAACTTAATGTATAATATTTGTTAAACGTTCTACGTTTCTATAATTAATTTCATACGTTATGCCTCATGTCTAAATAATGTAAATGCAGAGTAATATTAAATTAAATAAGATATATATAATTATATATATATATATATATATATCATGCGTTTTGTATTGAAAAATTATTTGAAAATTCCAACATATTATTGTAATCTTCATTCAATATGCATTATAATATAATATCATTATTTCTGAAAGGATGATTTAAAAATCTGGACCACAAAATATATGACTAATGATTAATTTTATATTTAAATCAGCCATATTCATTTAATTGTTATCTACGGAATCCATTATCAATATGACTTTCCAAAATCTTTATCATTTAATATTTCCGAGCTATCTTATTCATAATTTCTTTTTTTTTTCAATTAGTCGAATTAAATGATAGATTTTTCTTAACATTCGTCCTACTAATTAATGAAAAATACAAAAGGTACAACACTGGAGCGATTTAAGTAATTATATGCACTTAAGCATATTGCATTAAATGTGATACAGTGCATAAAAGAATAATAAGTGAATTGATTTTATCTGTTAAAAGTCTTTTTACTGTCGATTTTGCTTAAAATGAAATAAAATTAGAAAACGCTTCATACTAAGCGATAATTTTGTATAATGGTTAGCAAAGGAAAATTAAGATAGGATTGATGATTAATACTTACAAAACTTTGAATAAACACCACAAAATGCAAAAAACTCGCAACAATTGTTTCGGGTTGACAGAGCACACGACCCTTCGTCAGGCGAACAAAGTAGGTAGGAGTACAGTATTCAAAGCGGTAACGCACAAAACCGTTTTCAATGAAAAGCAAAACCATATAAAGTTGAATGTAAATCCGAATACTGGTGTGAGTAGAATTATAAAATAAACTAAGAAAATAAATAAATAAATAAGATTAAAAAATTTTGAACAAAATCTAATGAATAAAACAGAAAACTCACGTTTTAATGCATGAACACGTTTTAATACACATTTGGATACATGAGCACCAATCGGTAATAAAAACTTTAATACACCATTTCTTATTTATTATTTTTTCTGAAAAAAAAAAAAAAAATCTCTCAAAGCCTGTTTTTGAGAAAATCTGAATTAATATCAGTTTAGAAATTATTATTTAAGTGAAAGTTATGTAAAATTAATTAATGATTTAATAGCGAATATGCCATCCGAATTTTATATTTATATATGTTTTTTGCTTCAAGATTATGCGTAAGACTAAAGAATGAGAAAAGAGTTTGTACTTTAACTTTTGGAGGAACATTAACTTTAATGGATATATATACATGCATAATGTAAAGTTGAAAAAGAATGCAGGGAAAAAGTTAAAAATGTAAGCAGATAGAAAACACTCATTAGCCGAAAAAATGTCGAAATCCCCTTTTAACACTGAATGGAAACAATAAGAAGCACCAAGAACTGCTAGTAAAAACAAAATGTTGGAAAATAACTTAGTTCCCTGCATCTTACCAAGGGAAAAAAAAGAAAATGACTGCTGTTATAAACATAAAAATGTAAAATTTTTTCGATACAAAGGGAAACTTTTATAACTATACAATAATATATATAAATATAAAACTTATGGAAAGATTGTAAAAACACACTTGCTAAAAAGTAATCACTTTTTCAAAACGTCAACACAGTAAAACACCAATCACATAAACAACCAAATAATCACCGAAACATAAACAACGACAATAACTTAACAATTGCATTCATACAATTGATTTATGTTTATAAATTTTTTTTAGATATACAAAAGATTGTTTCTCTATAAACTTGTACGTTTATTGCAAATTATTTGCCAACAACGACTAAAAAAGTGATTCGGATTCTGTACGTCTAAAATACATATGTCTCACTAAGACGTTTCAAGATTTTTCACTTTTGCTAAAATTTATAAAATCAACATGTATTATTAAGATGTTGAATAGAGATTTTTGTAAAGAAAATAACATAACAAACAATTATTATGCTACACAAAAAGGAAAAAAACAAATATTAATTCATTAAAAGTAATTGCTCGAGAAGCATTTTTATTTCTACTCTGCGAAATATATTTATTTACAAATACATTTTAAAATGCAAAGAAACATCTGACGAAAAATAGCACTTTCCAACGGTGTTGTATGGACTTACATTTTTTAATGTGACAGGATTTACAATTTTTGATAAGACTTATAGATTTTTTTTTTTAATATTTAGGGAAATGAAATCGCATGTAGACAGAAAGATGAGTTGAAATATTAAATACCAGTTTGTTAGAATGTGTTAAATATATCCTCCTACATTTTGCTAAATATATATATATATTATCTTCTATAATAATAATCTATAATAATAAAAGAAGATGTCTGTCTCTCTGTCTGTCTCTCTGTCTGTGCATCTATACGTTCAGCCACTACTAAACGCAGAAGTACAGAATTTGACATACGGGTGCTCAGAAACCTTCCCGAGTTGATAATGAAAACAGAATTTAAAAATTTTAATTAGTTCCCTAGATATTAATTAAAATGTCGACCCAAGTCGATCGAAAAATGATGGAAAAAGAAACATTCTATCAGCAGACGATTTCTAAGCTGTTTCGATCGGAAACAAAACACATGCGAGACAAGTGTCTGCGATAAAAAAGGAAATGAATGTAACCAATTAAGATATCACGTGTTTCATAGAGTGGGGATAAAAATTGCAATTTTCAAACTTTTTCAAATTCTCATTCACGTTACATTTAAATTAACATTTGGCCTAGACAGCATATTATAAAGCTACTGTTCAATTTTCATGAAAATATATGAATAAATAAAAAAATGACGAATTTATTGGAAAAAGATTACGTTTTCTTTTATACTTTGCAGTATTTTAAATTGAGATATGCCGTTGAAATTTCGTAGTATTTGGTTTTAATGCCCGATAATTCGATTGTGATTATTTTTGAAAGAGTACGATTATTAGGGAGGGCTTGATGGAGGGGGAAAAGGGGCAAAAAAAAAAAGAGTTACTGCGTTTGAAATTGGTTGGTATATTTAGATTTTAAGGCAAGGTAAATCGAATGCTAATATTTTCGAGTGTAAAATTATTATTATCGGCGGAAAGGGGGGGGGGGGAGAGCGAAGGGGCAAAGATGTAGAAAAGGAACGGGAGTTTCGGAGAAAACAACGGAATACCCAGAACACCTTTATTCGTTAATATTTTGCAGAGTTTCGAATTCGAATTTCTGCTCACATATCGTACTAAGGATTTTTAACGTTATATAGCCCGGAATCATGCAAGTTTCGGAGAAAACCAGGGTGAAGTCGGATTACTGAGAGAAATTTCGGAGAATGAAAAAAAAAATGCATTTAATTGCAAATAAAATTTTATTCTAATAATTCGGAGAAAACAACGGAATACCCAGAACACATTTATTCTTTAATATTTTGCAGAGTTTCGAATTTGAATTTCTGCTCACATATCCTACTAAGGATTTTTAACGTTATATAGCCCGGAATTATGCAAGTATTAAAACCAGGGATAAGTCGGATTACTGAGAGAAATTTCGGAGAATTAAAAAAAAAAAAAATACATTTTAATTTACATTTAATTGCAAATAAAATTTTATTCTAATATTCTAATACGTGTATTTCAAATTCTAATTCTAATTATTATTATTTTTTTTTAATACGTCATTCGATACACATTTTAAAGTACTTTTACAGTATCGAAAATGGAATTCGAGATTTCACCCGATTTACAAGTTTTGAGGTCTCCTGATTAGGGTTTTCTTTTGTATCTCAGCTACTAATTAAAATAATTTCGTAAGTAATACATCATTAGAAAGCTTTTTTGATTTGGAATCGAACAGTAGATTACAGAAATTTCTACCGCCAGATAACGCTGTAATATTTCAAAATTTCAATATTTCAAATTCTAATTATGATTATATTATTTTTAATACATCATTTGAAAGATATTTTAAAGTACATTTATATTATCGAAAGTTGAATTCGAGATTTCACCTGATTTAGACGTTTTGAGGTGCCCTGAGTCGGTTTTCTTTTGTATCTCAGCAACAAATTAAAATAATTTCATAAGTAATACATTATTTGAAAGCTTTGTTGATTTAGAATTGAACAGTAATTACAGAAATTTCTACCGCCAGATGGCACTGTAATATTTTAAAATTTCAATACTTCAAACTCTAATTATCATTAAATTATTTTTAATACATCATTCGAAAGCTATTTTAAAGTTCTTTTATATTATCGAAAGTGGAATTCGAGATTTTACCCGATTTACACGTTTTAAGGTCTCCTGTTTAGATTTTCTTTTGTACCTCAGCTACTAATTAAAATATTTTCATAAGTAATATACCATTTGAAAGGTTGGTTGATTTAGAATTGAACAGTAGATTACAGAAATTTCTACCGCCAGATGGTGCTGTAATATTTTAAATTCTAATGAGCGAGGAAGGTGTTGTATGTTCTAAAACGGGGATAAGGTGCCACCGAGCGGGACTTTACTAAAGTCAGAAATTTGAAAGATCATAACATGGTGAGCGAACAGGCTGTTTCAGATATTGAAAGTGGAAGAGGGCGCCGCAGGCTACCGAGCGGGAATTTACTGCGATTAAATTTTTCAACAAGGCTATTTTCACTATATGTCAATAAGCTGTTGTAAGATCTGTAACGGAAAAAAGGCGCCGCAGGCTCCACCGAGCGGAAGTTTCATAAAGTCGGATTTTTCAAGGATCGCGAACCAGCTGGTCGCCGAAGTCGGCTAGTATAAAATATATGAACAAGTAAAATATTTTTCATCAAATATTCATGCATTAAAAATATAATTATAAATAAAAAAAAAAAAAAATAATTATAATAAAGGAAAATTTCAAATTGAACAATTCAAACAATCATTGGTTTGTTTAAACAAAAAAATTTGGATTGGTCAGTATAATTTGGACCATGCAAGACGAATTAAATAGATTAGGTAAAGGAAAAAATATCAGAAATTAAAATTTCAGTACATATACGAGTAATTTATTAATAATTCAACTAATATTAATTTTTAGTCCATCCATTTATTCTTTAAAAAACAGTGACATATCTTTCCCATCTTAGAGTCTTTCCCGACAGGTTTCTTGAAAGTTAAACACAGAAACAAATAGTGCTGCAAGTTCTCTGTTTAACGACTACCAAAGGACCAACGAAAAGTCCCGTTAAATAAAAATGCTGTAAACGGAATCTGAAGGAAATTGAATTGAAAAGGATATAAACACATATTCTCTACGTGTTCCGGCTTATGTATGACATGCCATTTTATATTTTTTGTACAGAAAACAGTGAAAATTTTAAATTTTAATTTTATTAGTTTATTTATTTCTTTTACCTCTTTTAATAGTATATATATATATATATATATATTAAATTGGACTACTAAAATTATATCAACTGTAATTATATGTAAACGAAACATATGTATATTTTTATATATTAAATCAATTTCAGTGGATATTTTTTTTTAAGGATTAAAGCTATTGAAATCTTCGAAATAAAAATTAGAGTGGAAGCTACTGGCTTAATGATATTATAATTTGTGGCCCAATGTACACTTGATTAATGTATTTAAAACAGCTATTGATATCTTTGTATTTTGAATGTTGGCGTATATTTTTCTGTTACTATACCAAAAGTTAAGAAACAATTAAAAAAATCATATTTAACTATTTAGATTCAGTTATTCCAAACAGGGCTTCACTAACGCCAGGGCATGTGGGGCACATTCCCTGCCCCCCCCCCTTGTGGAAGGCGCCCCCAACAGGTGTATACAGAAATTCTGCAACCTAAAGACCTCTTATGCCACTGCAAGGTCCCCTCCCCCCCAGAATAAGCTTGCCCGGGACTCCAGGTAGTCTCAATCGGGTCCTGATTCCAATTAGTTAAAAAAATAATGACTAAAACATTAACTTTAGATTTATTAAATATTTAATATGAAGCTAATTAAAAAATAAAAAAATAATAAATAATAAAAAAAAAACCTTTAACTCGTATATATATTTTTTATTTATAATTTATTAACATAAAAAGAAATATATTTATTTACACGTGCATAATAATAATAAAGAAAAGTAGATAAAAAACTTGAGGAAAAAAAGCATGGGGTTAAATATGGTCGTATATATAAAACATTTGTGCCTGTTCACTACAGATTAGACAAGAGCGAAAAAGCATACGTTTGGCTAAGAATGAAAGCACTTTACAACTGAACGTACCTATTAAAGTGTTCAACCTTTAAATGCCTCCATGATAACACCTTGAAACCTCGCAACAAATAGTTTTTTAACCTTTCTATTAACACTTGAGAACTAACTTGAAAAGTGTTCATGGCTCTACTTTGTCTGTCCAACTTTTCGGATTCTTACTGCCGCAAATATTCACGGAATTCATTGAAACTTAAATATGTTATTCAAATTAACTATGGGTATGACGTGTATTGCTATAAATCATTTTTCATACCTTTTTATTTTTGCATAAAGGAAAATAAGACTGATATCTATCAGTCATATGGAAAAGAAAAAAAAATCCTATAAAATATAGTATAATTAGCACTAAGCTTTGCCGATCAACATAAAAATAATCAGATGCAACATGATATAAAATTGGAAACTGATGCAATTCCACTTTCGTTTTTACAATTCTGTTGGTATAATTAGTTAAGGTATTAGTTGGTATAATTAGTTATGGTTGGTATAATTAGTTGGTATAATTAGTTAAGAGTAATTATAATTTGAATTAATCTGTCAATCTCTCTTTCTGTCCGCCAGATTTTTTTTTGTCAGTTTTTTTAAATTCCACATTTATTATTGATATGCTAAAAAAAAAAAAAAAAAAAAAATCGTTTCTATAGTATATAGTATGGTTTAGCGTTAACATTAACAGGGTTATTAAAATATTCAGATACAGTTAGGACTGTAAATGGAAATTTGTTAGAATTATATTTCTGCTTGTTTTTTGCATTTTTAGCACTTTCCAACAATGTTGAAATGCAATTACTAATTCAATAAGTTTATCTCTCTGCCTTTCTGTTATTCTGTCTGTTCGTTATACGATTACATAAACAAAGCGCGTTGATGGTTAAACTATACAATGGGTACGTAGAGTTACAAAGTGTTAATCATATATATGAACCGCATGATTTTTCCTTTTATTTATTTTAAAGAAAAACCATACAATAGGATTCTTTCCTGTATCTCTCGTACACAGATAGTTTTTGTAGTATTTTCTCTAAAAACATCAAGCTGACAAAAGTATATTTTGTTATCGCTATGCGGTAAAGAATTTTATAAAAATATCTTCTAAAGTTTTATTAATTAAAAAAAAAAAAAAAAAAAAAAAAAAAAAAAAACAGTAAAAAGATTCATTTTATGTACCTATATATCCTCTAAAATTTGCATACGAGTTGTATTCTGTATTAAAGAATCCTGACTGACCTGAAATACTACACTGAACATTTTTCTTTATATTTTCCCATGTATTAACAATTTTTTGATAAGTCGCGTAAACTTTCCAGGTACGCTAATCGTAATTTATTTTACAGGAAAAATAGTAAGTGAAGCTGGAAAGTTTTAATAAATAATCTATGCGAAGCACATAAATTTTCGTTATTATGATTTTAGAACCTTTTTCTTTGTCGTTTTTGTTATTTCTGTATCTTACAAATGAATATCAATTTCGTTATGTTGAATGTAGTATAAAAATATTAAGTTATGCTTTAAAAATAAATTTCTAATATACCTTAATGGATTAGGAATCATTTCTAAATCTCTGTACTTAAACAAGTTGCGTTATTCGTACGATTTTCAATAGAGAATGTGCAATACTGAGGGAAAAAAAATATATACCGCCTTTATCTAGAATGAATAAATGGTCATTCTCTAAATCCTTAAACTATAAATATACATTTCCGAGCTATGCACATAAGGCACGCCAACAAACTGAATAGACGAAATGGTCGAGAATTTCTAATCTACACATGTGTAGATGGTGAAAAAATATTCTGAATATTCTGAATCTTTTGTATTACGAGAAATGCTTGCTTGATTTTCTCGAAGTGGGTCATAAACCAAGATTATAGCTGCTGAAACCCGGCTCTTGAATTCACATGTATTTGGAGATATTTTCAAATAGGTTTGTCCTCGATAGTATAGGCAAACGCTCAAGAATTCCAATAGATGTCTCTAGAATTCGCTTTCGAAGGGGACTAGAAAAAAATTTATAAGAAAGGATGACATGGGACTATTTTTTCAAGAGCCACAATTTAGATTCTAGATGTCAGTTATAGAATTTTTTCTCAGTGTATTGGCGTGCCTTATAATCATAGCTCGGACATCTATATCTTTAGTTTAGGGATTTAGAAAAGGACCATCTATTCGTTCTAGATGAAAGCGGTATAATTTTTTTTCTTCTCAATGAATAGTGTACTCAAATATTATAAAATAAATTCAATTCATTCTGTTATAAATGTAAACGTAAATTAAAACGCAAGCCGACATACGAACAGAAAATTAGGCAGATGAACTATTTGAAGTCAATTTCATTCTTCAAGAATTTGGAATGTATTAAAACTCTTAAATCAGGAGTATCTATGATTCAATGATTTCCAATTATAGCCCTTAATGTGTCTGAATATATCTATATAGCCATGCAAAACTTAATGCTAAACATACTATAATATACGGATATTTTTTTTTTTTTTTTTTTTTTTGTGTGTGTGTGTGAATTTCGATAACAAATAATACCTCTCATAGGTCGTAAGGGATTGAGAGTTTTTAAGCTGTCTTTGTATACAAATCAGTCAACCAAATTTTAAATCGATTTTCTCTAAAGTTACAAATTATCTAAAAATAATTATTATGAGTTCATAAGTAAAAATCTATAGGTTAAAAAAATCCTCATTTGGAAAATCGAGGTTTTTCGGAGTTTTTTTTTTAATTGCTTAAAATGTAACATTTGTTTAGACCATTTTGCATCTGCACATGAAAATTTGCGAGCTTTATTGCCTTTCAGTCTTTGATTTATGATAAATATATTTCTTTATTAATACATAAAATTAAAAAAAATGCAAATTTTATAACAGATTTTGACAAACATTTCAAATTGTTTGAAAAATGATTAATATGCTTGTATATTTAAAACATTCGGTTAGAAAATAGAGATTTTAAATAAAAATAACGATTTTAAATAAAAATAACGATCAAGGCCAACTTCGCACTGGCATTTTATAGTTTGAAATATAGCATTTTAAAAACTAAGATATACAGACATTATAGAAAAAGTAACATTTAATTAAATTTAATGTTACGTAAGTTCATAAAGTAACTCTATAATTAATATATGTAATCAATATTTCTTCTAATCATAGTTAAAAAACAATTCATATATGTTTGTATATTTAATTGCAGTAGACTTGCGATTATTCGCAAATGGATGATGCGCGTTGCGGATTATCCGCGAGTTCGAGTTCAAGAAATCACAGAACCAAGAAGAACTGTTATCTCAAGAAGATACACACACAAATAACTGGAATTAAAAAAATGTAGCTATATATATAAATATGTTGATTTTGTTCAATTTTTGTAGTATGCACGACACTATTGTTTAATTTGGCATAACCTAGCTTACAGGTTATCCCGTGGTTTCATCGTAACTCCTCATTTTCTGTTTAATGTTTTTACGTTCTTTAATACATAAAATACAAGTTTTAGAGTTAGAATAATATTTATACTTCCTCACATTTTCAGGTTTTTTGCGGTTTTTCTGCGATTTCCATCATCTGCAAAATACGTGTCACTCAATTCCGCAGATAATCGGGAATTTAACGTACAGAAATTTTACATGTATTTTAAGCCACTAAATATTCTCGAATTTGTGTCGCTCTCATAACAAATCAGCTGGAAGTTTTATAAATCATATGATTTTACCATTACAATGCAAATAGAAGTGTCTGAAATTCAGACAGAAATGTGTCTGAAATACCAATTTAGACATATAAATGTCTGAAACACGTAAGGATAAAACTTTTCAGACACCACACACGTCTGAATTTAAGACACGTAAATGTCTGTTTATAAATAAACTAAATTCAGTGTCTGAATAATATTAATATGTCTAAAATTATGACACATTACAGTTTTGACACTTGGAAATTAAGACATTTTAGAATTCAGACACCTAGAAATTCAGGCATTTGCCTATTTTAAGTAGTATGCATACGAGGTTTAAGTTTCTTTCCACATCCGCTTCTTTTAATAATATTTTATATAAGTGTTTAAGCTATTTAGACCATTTAGCTTTGTGAAATTGAATTTTTGAATAAAAAGAAATCGACTATGTAAACGAGCAATCTTGGAAAATTTTTACACGACTGCTACTTAAATTTTTAAATTAAAAAAAAAATCCGCATGAGTTCTAACATATCAGTATAAAACAACCAATTTTCTGGTTTTCACGAAAATTGTTTGTTTTCCGCAAAATATAAGTTTTAATAAAAGAGAAAGAGAGAGAAAGAAAAAAAAAAGAAAAAGAAAAGTAAAACGATTTCGAAATATCATATGCTGCACTTTTTACGCATTTATCACTTATTTTTCAAAAAGAAAAAACACTAAAAATATACACATAAAATTTAAAACGGAAATGTATATTAAACTTTAGGTATTTTGTCGCTAACTTGAATTAATATATACATATATAAGATAAATTTACGATATGTGTGACGAATACTACATATCTATACTCCTAACCAAAATAGCTCGAATGTCGATGGTTGTAGCTCAGTCGGTTGGTCGCTGGCTTGTGAATCTATGGTTCCTTAATTCAAGTCCAGCCCGTCAGAGAGGTTTGCTATGTGCGCAAATTTTCGCATATATATTTTCTGCATGCTGTAAGAAGTTCTATAACCAGTTTTTAACCGGTAATTAAACCATACGCAATCTTATTTAATTATTTTTAGTTTATTTATGAAAAATGAGGTTAAAAATGGCTGCTTTAAGTCACTCCAAGTGTCTTAAATCCAGTCACATTCATGTCTTAAGACATCTTACGTATCTTAAAATTTAAGACATGATTTCGTGTCCGAAAATAATGACACCCATTTAAGACACTTATGTGTCTGAATTTAAGACACCTGAATTTGCAGTGTATTAACTACGGAATCAATAAGTTGTGTTTAGAGTATCTCTCGAAGACAATTCATAAAATGTATGTATCTATTTTGTCATTTATCTATTTTGTTATTTATCTATTTTGTTATTTATCTATTTTGTATTTATCTATTTTCTCATATCAGAATGTCTTAACCGAAACTTTATTTGCCATGGTATTATTCCCCTTTCCGCAATTACTAAATGTAAACAATTATCAATACACCTAAGCAGATTTCTAATAGTTTAATCAGTTATAATGCATTATAAAATATTTTAATTGAAATAAGGAATTATATGAATTGATTAATATAGTGTTATCGTTAAATAGATAATCAAAATATGAAAAAATAATCATTTTACATTAATAAAAAAATATTAAAACAGTATAAAATAACTGATTAAATAATAATAAGTAATTACATATAATAAAACCTCTCTACAAAATATCTTAAGGTTAAAAAAAAAAAAAAAAAAAAAAAAAAAAAGAAAGTTACATTATGGAAAAAATAATTAATACATTTTATTGTCTAGCTTCAATGATATTTCTCATTAAATCTAAGAAGATTGTGATTTTAAGCTTAAGCATTACTTTATTAATTTCTCATAAACATTTGGAAAATATTTTGGACTCAAAACTAAGTCACAAGAAAATAACTTACATACATAATAAAAAAAAAAAAAAAAAAAAAAAAACACTTGTATGCACTTTCAAAAAAAAAAAAAAAAAAAAAAAAAAAATCTTGTGATTATAGATAATATTTCAACTCGATTTAATATTTAATTTTCATCAAATTATTTTGAAAAATAAATTATGAATATTTAAGAAAAATGTGTAACATTATAAGGAAAAATAAAATGCTGTATAATTATTTCGGTAAAATAATGCAACTTTATAAAGCGTAATAAATATGCTTGCTACATTTTAGCAGTTTCTAAACTTTACCTCGAATCGATGAAAGCGTACAATAATTCATTTACAGAAAACCAGAAATTACATAATTTGCTGCCGGCATACAGAAATACATCCTATGTTTAACATTGTCTTTCAACAATTGGTAGTAATGAATGAATCAAATATCACTCATTAAAATATTTGACAGGGAAACGTTTCTTACAGCCTTCAGCCTAATACTTATCTTAATGAGCAATTTCGTTCTGGATATGAAGCATAGACTAATTAACGCATTCGTTCATATGCAATTTATGCATGCTTAAATACAGACGAAAATATAAAGCGTCATTTTCAGGTAGGGAAATTTAAGATTTTACGTAATACAAAATATGCCTCAAAAATGCTGTAAGGAAAACTGTAAGCCTTTTTGAAATGGTATAGAAAAATACTTTTGTCGAATGAGAAATATTTCATAATTTTATCGTATTGCATATCTTTTTCAACAATTAATCTCGAAATTGTGTCGTTTTATTTTATTTTACTTTATTTTTATTTTACTTTTAGTTATAAAAAGTTACATAATTTGTAATAATTTTAGTTTCCCATCAAAGGCCCTATCATCAGTCGAACGGTTGTACACGAAATCTGGTTGGCGTGAAGCGCTGGGTTCGTTCCAGGCTGTGGTCGTCTACCTAGCCATTCGTAATTTTTCGTTGTTTTTTCTGAAACTTGGTAAATATGGCATAGGACCTCTTTAAAAGACCCTAACAAATGGCTCTCAACCAATCGGCTTATGACCCTAATATAGATAATCGGTTTTAACCCCCAAAATAAGTTTCCTATCATATTATAGGTATGAGAAAATTGAGTATTCATGAAAATTTTCAAAATCAGCTTTTTCATGTATTTATCTGTTTTGATGTATGAAGCAATTAAAAATCACCAAATGGATGTAGTATACATCTGTAGTTTATTCATTTGGTTAGTTAATTCGCCCATTAGAATTAATATTTTTATCGCAAAGATATTAGACCATAAAATGTCATATATGTTACTGATATGAACGTCACTAAATTTGATTATTCTAATTTGAAAACTTCGTAAGTTACTCAAAATTTAAGATTTTTTTTAACATGGTAATATATGGCAAATTTTAAACATGAACTTGTGTTATGGGTATTATTGCACTGAAAGTGGATTGCAATTTCATAGAAATTGAAATACGAAACTATCCCTAATAATATTATGCAGCAAATTAAAATAGGTTCATTTGTCTATGTGCTGCTTTGACAAATAAAAATACAGTTCACTAAAGATTCCACACATGATGTTATAGCTATTTTTAAGCGATTTATTTTATTTGTGATTTAAATTATAACCTGTCTTTTATAAGAGGCAATTTATCTACATTTGTAACAGAAAGATTTATTCATACGAAGATTAATTTTAAGCGACACAAACAATCAAAGAAAAAAAATGCTACAAATAGTATAACAAATTGACGTTGTTGACTGTAAAAGGAAGTCTGTGTTTATACTTGATGAGTTTTAGGTGAATTGGAGTGATTAAAAGGGGAAGAAAAAGAAAAAAATAGTAATTTTCAAATAACGACGTGTTTAAAATGAAGACATAAACAAACAAGAAAGAAAAATCATAAAGCACGCATTGATTAGTAACACTTTCAAACTGTACGTAATTGTTGTATCGAATAACCTTTAATCTGAAAAAGTTAATCATATCTTATTCTATACAAAACATTATTTTAGAATATTAAAAATACATGTGAATATTTTTATGATTTTTACAATAGAGAGATTTTAAATATAACTTTTAAAAAATTCTGTTTTAATATTTAATCCATTGACATTTTTTTTTAATTGTCTCTGTAAACAAACTAGTTGCACAAGATCTATTAATGTCATTTTAAGTAGGGAACATTCCATAGTAAACTTGATTGTATCATTTAAAAAAAAATTCTAAAAGTATTTACCGACGTTAGGAGCCGGAAACAAACAGATAGAAAGGTATATAATCCGACAGACAGATACACAAATTAAAAACATATTCCCACGAAAAATATAAGAAAGTGTTAAAACGCTTAATGTAAACAAAAGTGCAGTTCTAGCAAATTTTTATTAATAGCTCTTAATGTAGCTAGTATTTTTGTGTGGCCCTGTAAATCTAATGCTACTCATACTATATTATATAGAAGGCACTCTTTCATGCATACGAATGATTTATTTCAATTGCATTAAGCTTTGTGAAAAGTAAAATTATTTAAATTTGGTTTATAAAAATAACTACCACAGAACGCAATGCTTTGGAATATTTTCAAGTGCCTCTGTACACAAAAAAGTTAGAAATATACTCGATTTCACATAGGAAACATCCGAAAGGGAACTTGAATAACATATTAAAATTTTATTAAAGTTTCTATACAGTAAAGGTATGAAAATATGGTTTATAGAAACTTCTCTCATTGAACACAAGCTTTCGAATATTTTTGTGTGCCCCTGTACACAAACCAGTACAGGAGTAAACTTCATTTTTAATAGGGAACACCTGATAGTTAACTTAAATAACATATATCCGTTTTAAAAAAATCCACAAATATTTACGGGAGTTAAAGCACGGTCAGATAGACAGACGGACATAGACAGAAATTGAAATCATATTCACCTTTGACAAATGTTAGAAAATGTTAAAAATGCTTAATGTAAACGAAAGTACAATTATAGCAAATTTTTATTAATAGCTTTTAATATAAATGAACAGTGTCGTGTCACCCTGTAAACGTAATGCTAATCATGCTAAATTCTCTGCAAAGCATTCTTTTGTACGCACAAATAACATATTTCAATTTTATAAGAGGTATAAACTCCATTTCCAATACAGAACATCCGACAGTGAACTTAAATAACATATATCAGTTTCAAGAAATTCCATAAATCATTACAGGAGTTAGAGCGCGGACAGACAGACAGACAAACCGAAGTCATTAACACTTTTCAACTTTGTTAGAAAGTGTTAAAAAAGGCATTTCATAGAAAAATTTCCAAACTAGTACATGGAAATTCCAAGAAATTTCTTTTACAAAAAAAAAAAAAAAGAAGAAGTCATTAACAATTTTCAACTTTGTTGGAAAGTGTTAAAAAAGGTTTTTCATAGAAAAATTTCCAAACTAGTACATGGAAATTCCAAGAAATTTCTTTTACAAAAAAAAAAAAAAAAAAAAAAGGAAAAACGAAGTCATTAACACTTTTTAACTTTGTTGGAGAGTGTTAAAAGAGGCATTTCATAGAAAAATTTCCAAACTAGTACATGGAAATTCCAAGAAATTACTTTTACAAAAAAAAAAAAAAAAAAAAAAAAAAATCATTAACACTTTTTAACTTTGTTGGAAAGTGTTAAAAAAGGCTTTTCATAGAAAAATTTCCAAACTAGTACATGGAAATTCCTAGAAATTTCTTTTACAAAAAAAAAAAAAAAAGAAGTCATTAACACTTTTTAACTTTGTTGGAAAGTGTTAAAAAAGGCATCTCATAGAAAAATTTCCAAACTAGTACATGGAAATTCCAAGAAATTTCTTTTCCAAAAAAAAAAAAAAAAGAAGAAGTCATTAACAATTTTCAACTTTGTTGGAAAGTGTTAAGAAAGGCATTTCATAGAAAAATTTCCAAACTAGTACATGGAAATTCCAAGAAATTTCTTTTACAAAAAAAAAAAAAAAAAAAAAAAAAAAAGAAAAAACGAAGTCATTAACACTTTTCAACTTTGTTGGAGAGTGTTAAAAAAGGCATTTCATAGAAAAATTTCCAAACTAGTACATGGAAATTCCAAGAAATTACTTTTACAAAAAAAAAAAAATCATTAACACTTTTTAACTTTGTTGGAAAGTGTTAAAAAAGGCTTTTCATAGAAAAATTTCCAAACTAGTACATGGAAATTCCTAGAAATTTCTTTTACAAAAAAAAAAGAAGTCATTAACACTTTTTAACTTTGTTGGAAAGTGTTAAAAAAGGCATCTCATAGAAAAATTTCCAAGCTAGTACATGGAAATTCCAAGAAATTTCTTTTACAAAAAAAAAAAAAAAAAAAAAAAAAAAAAAACGAAGTCATTAACACTTTTCAACTTTGTTGGAAAGTGTTAAAAAAAGCATTTCATAGAAAAATTTCCAAACTAGTACATGGAAACTCCAAGTAATTTCTTTTACAAATAAAAATATAAATAAATAAATAAATAAAATAAAATGAAGATTAAGACCAAGGAAATCTTCAAAGTCTTGGACGCCAAAAGAGAAAATATGAAAAGCAGCACCTGTTTCAGTAGCATTTAGTGTACAGTCTTCTGAGCAATAAGAAATGAGAGAGAAGAGCTCGTATATAGAGGAAAATAATCGAATTCTTATCAACCAACAGAATTATGTTGAATGTAGGGGACTATCCACTAGCAAATTCAGAAACTGTAAATTTGAAAAATGTAGAACAAATTAAGAAAATAGGGACTTGATGTAAAATTTACAACAGTTCGACAAATGGGGTACAGCGAAATCACAATTAGCAAATTTTTAAAGATTTTGATCGATGAAAAAATCTTCAAAGAAGTCAAGTTCTTGAATGGTTTTGAGCCTGCAAGTTATCATACATTTGTCAAACTAAACGCAGTCTTAAATTTCATCTAAAAGAAGATATTAGTTACTTCCGTAAGCAAGAAACCAAGAAACCTATTCCTAAGCACTGCTGAAAAAAAAAATAAAACCTTAATTTTAAATTTGATTCGACGAATATAATTTGCTTCATAAAATAAAAACTTCAATGTATTTTAAAAAGTGGTTAAAGAAATTATCTCTGAAGAAAAATGTGTACATAGTTTTCTTTATATATATATACGCCAATTTTTCAAATAAAAAATACGAAAAGTGGAAATTTCTGTGTAAACAATATCTGTATATAACGAAGTTTAATTTTGTACAAAATCTTTATACAAGAATTCATGGTAATTCTACTTTTTTTTTTCATATACGTATATAAGTAATAACACAGGGATATTTTTATTGAAATAAATATGTTTTAAAAAATCATAATTTTTTAAAAATGTCAAATTCAATAGTAAACTTGTTTGTCTTTTCAAAATTAAGCGAATTGTTGTACAAATTGATTTCCGTGTATTAAATTTTGTAATAAGAATATGCGTATTTAAAATTCTCCCTATGTTATTCAAATGATTACATTTCCTGACTATAGAAATATTTACTTACAGAAAAATACCATAATAATAATAATAATAATAATATATGATTTTTATTTACATAATTATATTATTGTTTTTATCAAATTTTATATTTAGAGTATTATGAAAAATTGCATAAAAGGTAACATAAGTTTATTACAAAAAAAGCGCAACAAAATTGGTGTTTGAAAGTAATTAATACAAAACACCATAAGATGCAAGAACTCGAAAATATTATTTCGGGTCAAAAGATTAAGGATAAAATTACAATATAAATTGGGTGATCCATATATTAGCATATTTATTAAAATTAAGAGACTGTTATAATTTTTTTTAACGTGTAGATCACCATCAGTTCAGTAAAAGAATGTAGACTGTTATTTCAGCGCACTAAATATTTTTGTAAATGTCAATATTATACTTTTGTTTATTAGGAGTATTTACTAGTTTATGCAGAATTATTTAATTTTGGCAGCAATGAGCTGCTCAGTATTGATGCACTGTTAACTGCGATCGCTTAAAGAGCTATCTGCATTTAAACGAAAAGATTTTAAATTTATAAGAACAACGTGAACTTTTGGTAATGTAATGATGATCTTCCTCAAACGAAAGTGCATAGGAAATTGGAATGCGTTTTATTTATTTATATCGGAGAAACAATTAATTAATTATATATCAAATATTAATTAATATTGTTTACTTATTCCATTATTCGTTACCTTTTGAAGTTTCTTTCCAAATTCAGAGAATTAATGCCTTCTCCTTAAATACAGGAACGTTCGCCGGATATAAAAATCCGCCATTTAATAAAATCATTTTGGCTCAGAAAAAAGGGGATTTTAATAAGAGGCGGGAACTGTATATATATACTGCATACTTATATGGACGATTTTAAATTTTCCTGTTCCAATCAATTAACGAATACAAAGAAACATCTAAAGTAGGAATATTTAGCAAATTTGAAGATAATCCTTAGACCCCCGATTTAAGACACCACCACTTCAGAGAACTAAAATCGGCCTTCCAAATCTGGATGCCTATAAATTTTCTTATAGTAAATTAATATGAAATGATCTGTAAACGGGATTTTATATTGCAAATGTGTCTGTTGTTTAGACCTTAAACGTGTAAATCAAGAGAAAACGTCTTACTGGGAATTTTTATCAAATACAATATTAGCGTAACGCATTATCTGACTGTACCTATGCAATGCTACTTATATATATGCCAGCAATCTAATTCGTATTCCGTAAAATGCACGCTTTTTTTTTTCTTTTTTTTCACACCAGTGTATTTTTTGAATATTTTTCTTTTATTTAGTCGTAATTAAATTTAAGGATCGTTACTGTAAAAATAAAGTGGTGTGGGAAATGGGCAGGTGTTGACAATTTTACAGAATATTCATTAGAATGTTGACAGGTATGTACTTGACTATAAAATATATTAATCTTATATATTTCAATGTATGGGATTTTTACTTGAATATTTCTGAGATTGACAATTGTCCAGGAAAATTTACAATATACCGCACCAATTCACACACACACACATATATATGTATTTATATGAATATAACTTATACGTATCTCTCTCTCTATATATATATATCTACATATATTATATATATATATATACACACACACATATATATATATATATATACATAAAGAGAGAGAGAGCTTAAGTCCGGTTTTCTTTAAACATAATCGCTTTCTACGTCAACGTAATAAAACTACATTTAATTGCGGCAAGAAAGAATTTTATCCTTATTGAAACAGTTTGTGCAATTGAAATTTCTTGCGGAACAGAAATAAAATTTATTGTAACGAGTCACATGAGACTAAATATCTCTCAATTACTTGATAAATTACACTAAAGCTTCAGACAAATGTGATTTTTTTTTTTTTTTTTTTGGTGTGTGTGTGTTTGTGCGTGTGTGTTACACATGCAAGGATTATAATGAAAGACAGTTAAAAGAAAAACATATTTATTGCTTATTTAAAGTTATATTTAAGAAAAATTATTATTATAAGAATTTTTTACTTCTCTATTTGTATTTTATTATATATTTATTACAATTAGCTTTTATTTAAAAAACTTTTAATTAACTTATTTACTTTCAAAAAATGTAATTTTTTGCATGGTTTGTTAAAACCTCTAAAAGCGATGGAAGCCTTTTTAAGTTTATTCTTTCGCTCATAAGTATCATGCTCGACCAAAATCTTAAGGAAAATAAAGATTATCCGTCAAATAAATTAACGAAAAAAATTTCCATTAGTTTTTGCTTCTTTTTGTGTATAAAGTTTAGTCAAATTAGCCAGAAATATCTTTAAAGCGTTTTTATTCATAGATTAACTTACTGCATGTATATCTTTTAATAATAAAAACGGTTATTATATTCCAATTATGTTATTTTAAACGTTCTTTTTTAATTTTCCTTAATAATTTTAAGTGTACAAAGTATGCATATAACATAATGTGTATATAACATTTCTCTAACGTGGAACAACAACGATTGAATTTTGTCGAAACGATATGGTAGTGGTGTAATTAATAAATAACGCTAGGGTAAAAACTAATATTTTTAAATGGGCGATATTTAAACACGTGGAGAAAAATCTAAAAGAAAAATTTACGACATTTTTCTCATGACATTACTTTATGGAATAATGTATTTTTAAAAGTTGCTTCTTCAGAATCTTTGCAGGGGTCATTTTAACCCTAGCAATATTTTAAAGGTAATTATACAAAATATGCATTATTATCATAAATTGACTAAACAACACAATAAAATAAATTATAATCAAAAAAGAAATTATTATTATTTATTTTTTTTAACAAAAAAATATTTCCATACAAATAAATAAAAACTCATCGTCAACGTGGCGACAAAAGTTTAAAACGCGTCATAGGGGATCTATGCTAAAAGTATATTGCCAACGAAATTATTAAAACTATGTCATTAACCATGAATTTTATTTCGAAACCTTTTTTTTTTTTTTTTGAATGATTTTTCTTTCACTATTGCACAGTATTTATTTTGATCTAATAAAAATATGACTTCTGGTACATTAAAATTTTAATAAGGTGATGAAATTGGTATAATATTTATGAATTTGAAATTTCAAAGGTAAATAATAAAAGAAACAAAATGCAAAAAAAATGCACAGGTTTGCTAGTTGTATAAATTTTAAAATAAAATGTTTCATTTTTTTTTTTTTTTTTTTTTTTTTTTTTTTTACCGAACTGGGTCATTATAAGAACATTTATCCTTTAAATAGCAATCTACAGATAAAACCTATGCAAGCTGATGCTAAGATATATATACTATGTATACATAAAATGTGTAAACTAGACTGTTTCTGAAATAGTTTATAGATTATATCTCATTCGCTTAAAAAAGGGAGTTCAGAAAGATACACAATTTTTTGAATGAAAACATCATTGGATGGGTTTAGCATTTTGCGTGGAAAACAGCACATTTAGGAAAATATTAACCAATGCGTAATACATAAGCAATCTGAATTTTATTGATTAATATTGATTTTGTGTGGATTGGTTTTTGTGTTTTATCTTAATATAAACAAAAGTAATTGTATGTAGTATGTGTGTGGGAATGTATTGCATCTCTTCCCAATTCAATGAACCAATTTGAAATAAAATTTCTCACAATTACATCTTTTTATCAGAGTTAACATACTATTGAAGATTAACATTTCAATCGCACATGCAATGGGAGGAGAGAGGAGAAAAACACACTCGAAAATGATACTGTTGTATGATTTCTTTCCAAACAATTACAACTTCTAATACCTGTTTTCGATGGATGCGATGAGAATATCAATAAAAGGTTAGGGAATACTGTAAAATTTCCCAACAGTTGCATTGCTTATATCCGGAGCAATAAAATGGGATATAGTTTCACTGTGATATGCCGTCTGATTTTAACATATCTTAGATATGAACGATGAGATTTAAGTCAAGAGACCATGTTGTCTATCTACATGCTGTATTCTTTTAGCTTCAATCATTTCTTCATCTGAAGACCGGTATACAATCTGGTAGTGTCACAAATTAAAAGAAAAAAACTTATAAGCGTCAGAGTAAGGTACTGAATAAGGTCTCAATATTTTATCTGAATACATTTGGGCTCCAAACTGCTGTTCCGAATGTTGCTTATTCAAGTCAACAACTGAGTTTTACAACTGAGGTATAAAAACAAAATGTGCAAAACCACTCTTATTTATTTATTTAATTTTGTATAACTTATTTCTAATTTTGGACGTCATGAACGTTAATTTGCGAGTAAAGTTATTTTCTTTCTTTTCCTCTAACACTATAAATTATTAATATTTTATTTTGAGTTTTCTGTTTTTGTACAAACACTTGCGAAAGTTTAGGATCAGTAGCTGATTTCCTGTATTTTAACATATTGCATTATTTGCTCAGATTTTTACGTCATCTCATGTGCTGATTGTATCAAACGCATTCTGCTGCTATAAATAAAGGAGCCCGGCACGTTTATTGCTAGTTGTTTATTGAATTTTGTCGTAGACGGTGCTGTTGTGTAATTATCGTAATGGGTAAAAAACCTCCACTTACTGTTACAAAAAGGCCAGGAAAATTAACCCTGTATAAAACTGAATTTTCTGAACGTCAAAACAGTTCGAGGGTAAATGTGAACAAGACAGCTGTGCATCAAGCTATTAGTAAATTAAAAATTTCGGGAAAATTTATGGACCTTAATAGTAGTTTCTTTTTCATACTTGGAGTAAGTCAAGGTTTCCTTGCAGGTGTATGGGATGATAAATCAAAATCTTAGGTCAAACATCTTGAAATAGTACACAAATTGACGTTGGTAGATTTTGCGGCCAGAGAATGTGTAATCGTATTGCAGGAGGTTCTTGGATTTCGTGAGACCATGCTTAGTATCACATGATCATCACGTGCACTCGTTTTTCTAGGGCGACCGCTTCTATTAAAGTCCTCAAATTTTCTCGAAATTTTAAATTTACTAATAGCTTGATGCACAGCTGTCTTACTCACATTTACCCATAAACTCTTTTGACGTTCAGAAAATCCAATTTTATGCAGGGACAATATTTGTGACCTTTGTGTAACAATGAGTGAAGGTTTTTACCAATTACAATATTTACACAACAGAACTGTCTATGACAAAATATAATAAAATACTAGCGATAAACGTGCCGGGCACCTTCATTTATAGCAGTAGTATGCGTCTGATGCAATCAGCGCATGAGATGACGCAATAATCTGCACAAATGATGCAATGTGTCAAAATACTAAAAATCGGCTACTAGTCTTAAACTTTCCCAAATGACTGTAAATAAATGCGTATGTTACTTACAGTCAAAACTTTTGCGTAATTTAATTACTTGTAACAAAACTGCTCCTCACTTTTAACGCTAGAATACTCTTTATATGGGTAGTTTAAAGATAACCATTTTGTAAAACCATATTAAACTTTGTGGTAAATTTTTTAGTTTGTAAAATGTTAAAATAAATATTTTATTTTCCAGGTAAGCCAGCACCTCAAGTTACATGGTGGCGAGAAAGAACATTGATCGACAGTCATTATTTTTTAACTAAACGTGGATTTGCAAGAAACAGGCTGGCACTTCCGAAAATTGAAAGAGGGGATTTAATGGCAGAGCTTATTTGTCTTGCTGCAAACACAAATTTAACTATTCCGAAAATGACTCGAGTGGTTCTTGATATTAATCGTAAGTAAATGTCTTCATAAAAATCATAAATGTCTTCATAAAATAATTGTTTACATTTCAGTACTATCTCAATTTCGGTTTAAAGCGCTGTGTTTAGGACTAACGAAATAGTTAGAAAAATGTATATAAATGAAGTAAAACAAATGTACTCGTGGTTTGGATTGAATATGATCATTGAAATGTGGAAAATTAAATATAAATAAAGTGGCAATACAGCTCTAGTAATGTTTTAAAAAAAAATAAAAATAGAATTTTAGCGCTAATAAAATAAAGTGATTGTCTGTCTATCTGACTGTTTGCAATGAACAAAAAAAAGTATGGTAGATTAGTTCTGAAGAAACTGTTCTAAATAAAATAATGCATGTGGCTTTACAACTTACCTTTAATTTCTTCACATTCCTTTTGGATTTTTTTAATGCGATTTTTTACGTTTTTCGCGTTTTCTCTCTCTGAGGTGTAATATCAGGCTGATACAAAAAAAAAAAAAAAAAATGCTTGTAACTGTATATATATATATATATTTAAATATAAGAAAAAACATTCATTTACACTTGGCTAAAAGATTAATAAATAAATAAATAAACCTTGATCTTATAATAGCTTTATATATATTAAAAAAACTTGCGGGTGGTAATAAAAAAATGAAATATATATTTTACAGTTTAAATATTTTATTTCGATGTATTTCTTTGAATATTATATTTTAATTATCCAAATAGTATAATTTAATTTTTCTTGATTTTATCGCCTGAAAACTAATGTAAATGCATGTTTATTTTATTTTAAATTAACCGTGTTTTTGATCCACATAATGAAAATAAAAAAATCAAGTGCCATTTCTATTTCGTTAATGACTTTATATTATGGTTTATGGCCATAGTTTAGAGTTGCCGAAAATAGTCGATAACAGAAATCACGTTCTTTTTTCTATATGAAGTTTATATGTTCTTGTCTTTAAAGTGATATAAAAAATTGTGATTCAAATCTTCTCTCTTTTTTCTTTTTTTAATTCATTGAAATATAGTAACCTGCAATACAGTCAAAGTCTGTTATTCTTAAAATAATTTAAGGGGTTCGACACCTTTGAATAATGGAAATATCAGTAAAACATGATCATGATTGTTTTTACAATAATTGGAAAAATAATTTATTTTGGTGCTTGTAATTTTTACAGGTATTAAGAAAGGTTTTATCTAAGTATTATAGTTGTTAGTATAATTGAATAGTTTTAATTTTATACTTTTCCTTACAAATATCTGAGCTATTATTTTGTTGATATAAGCATTGCACACAAGATTACATGCAAATGATGCATCACATGAACCTAAAAATATGCATATACATATCGTAAAATAATTTATAGCTAAATTTACGAAAAATAATTTTGTTGACAAATTCCATTCTTTCGAAAAATTTTATTATAATTATTACCAAAAAATGTATTTAAATTTTTGGTGTAACTATGTTTATAATTATATATATATATATATATATATATATATTGTTTTAAGAGCTAATTGTTCATTTCGTAGAAATATATATGTCATGTAAAAGTGTTAAACTTGCATTAAATTCAGGATAACCGTCATGGAGATATTGTGCGCGCAAGTTTAAACAGCAACAAACAATTTCTTCTGACATTTCTAGTAGGAAAAAAAAAATGTAGAAATCTTTTAAAAGTTGCAATATAGAGATAATGCATTCCTTAGCATCTGTTAAAATTTACAAGATTTAAAAGTAATCCTTTTTTGAGTGATCGTAGAAAAAGTTATGGTCATTTTCTGATGATATTTTTCTCCTTTTATAAGTACCTGGCCTTCTAAAACATTAAAAGAGAAGAAAAAGAGAGAAAACATACAAATAAAAATAAAAGTATGATTGCGTTAATTAGAGATTAGCAAGCTTTGCTTGGATGAAAAATCCACCTTTTATTTTTTAATGTAGTTTGTATTCCCATTACAGTTTAAAAGATTTCATTCAATATTTTAATTTACTTTATAGTTATTTCGTTGCTTAATTGTAAACTCTGAGAACTGCAGATTTTGCTTAATAGAATTTACGTAAAGGAAGAATTTTTTTTTCTTATTTATATTTAATTATTATTATCAGTTTTGTTTGTTTGTTTGTATTCTTTCATATAATGTAATATTTTAAATATCTTTGATTTAAATACATTTTTGGGTAAGGATAGTAGTTTGCTATCCTTAGTGACAGTAGACAGCATTATGCTTTGTAAAGAATGATCTTGTATTTCTCCATTACAGCTTTAATACAAGTAATAAATATACAAGTAATTGAGTGTAGAGGTTAATTTAAATTTAACAAAACAATTTAAATAAATATCATAAATGAGGGAGGATGGAACTATTTTCTAACTCCATAATGAAAATAAGTGACCTCCGTTTTCATTTAACTATAAAATAATAAATGCTTTCATAATACCAGCAACTTTCCGGCGACATAACAAAAGACAGACTTGTCTACACTCCTCAGTACTGCACATGCGATAAGCTAAACTCAGCATGATATTGCGAACTTAACTGAACGCGGAGTACGATTTTAACATACCTTTTTTACACTGGAGAGTCAATTTGAATTTATACAGAACCAATTTTTCATTCAACATATTCAAAACTAATTACTTGTTAAATTCTGCAAAACCCAACATTTTATTTTTAAAGTCATAGCTACTGGCTTTCTATTTCGTAGAGTACCTAAGTTAAGACTTCTCAACTTCTTCGCTAATCCCCATTTACAAATTTCTTATGAAGATTCTATGACGCCTAACAGATATTTTCACGCTCTACAAATTTCGCCAAATTTACAAAATGTCTCGTCTAAATCCCAAAAGTTGCAATTCACCATATACAAAATTAAGAGCAATGACGTAATTAATACAATTTCAATCCTTATAAAAAATAAAATAAAATAATAAAAATAAAAATAAAATAAAATAAAGAACTGTCAATGCTAAGCAACGGGTCAAACTGCAACAACTTATTATTATTATTATTATTTTATTTTTTTTGTAGTTAATTAATACTCTTCTTTATTTTTATTTTTATTTATTTATTTATTTTGTGGGTTATCAGCTAGAATTCCTTTTTATTACTTTTCTTTTTTATTTGTTATCCATAATTTATACAGTTGCTTGTTTAATTTTTACAGGGTACAATACCGATAAAAAAAATACCAGCTTCGAAATATATTTAACTGACTATTTCATAAAACAATTTAATTGAAGTTTTATGACTTTTTTTATTTAAAAAAAATTCTTTAAATTTTCAAACATGAAGTGGATGTTTTATATCATGAATTAGATGTTATGATGTAAAATATAATATTACTGAAAGCGTCATGTAATTCTATGCTAAGTTACTTAAACAGTGAATACCGTTGAATAGCGGTGTTCCTCAGGCTAGTAATAATTTATTTCTAATCTCTTGAATCAAAAACTTTGTTTTAGATGAACATATGTTGTTAATCATTTATAAGTAAAATGCAGTAATTTTACTTATAAATGATTTTAAATTTTCAAAGTTATTTTCATCAGTATTTAATATAATATTTCTTACTACAATTATTAAAACATAAAAATATGTATGGATGTTTCATTAATTATGTAGAAATTTTCAATATGCTTCGAATTAACTTCTTGTGATACGTTCTTCACAATGTTTCTCAATAACACGAAATGAATAAATAGCAATCGATATAAAAATTACAGATATATATATATATTTTTTACTTTTTTAACTGTTTTAAATATCTCGGTATTTAATTGCAAGTTTAAATTATTTCATGCTCAATTTGAAAAATCTTTATTGCTCGTTAAAATGAAATACTTTAAAAAATAACATCGAAGCAACAGGCAATAACATTATCTTTTTATTTGTTTTCTCTTTTCTTAGAAATCATTAAAAGTTTATGTTTATTTTCATTCAAATTTTTAAACTTCTAAGCATACTTTGAAAACATTTATTATTTTTAGAAATACGATGTTATGGAGAAAGAAATACCGATTAAATAATCATAAAAATGCTTCTATTGTAACTGCTACTTAACATTTTAAAAACTCTCATCGTTAAAATAAGCATTGAAAACAAGCGATAAAAAATAATTACATGAGTTGTTTACCTTATGGAAAAATTAATCGATCTCTTATGCGGCAATCATTATGAAAATAGGCAAAAAGTATTTTCTGTGTATTTTCTGTGTTTCCAATTAAAGACCCCCAAATATTCTTTAAAATCGTGTGGCTTCTATTTAAACCAGCATACTTTCTCTTTTGATTTTAAATTTCTAAACAACACTTGGAAATTCAGTGTGAAAATACATTTATCTTTGTATCTTGTCGTACATCCCTGGAAAGGTATCTTCAAAACAATGAATTTGATATAAATAATTTTGCCCTACGATGATTATTTAAGGAGATACATTAGTTTTTGAACATTTGAAATGTGGGTTTATACTTATGTATACCCTTTAATATTCATTACAGGACAAAACTATTTAAATCAAATTCATTTTCTTGAAGAGACGTTTCCTAACATATATATCACAAGACATACTTTCCTGTTTGAAACGTTAAAGTTGCTCTCCCTAGCGACACGCCTATCACCCCCTTGCCCGGTCCCAAACTTTTTTTGGCAAAGTCTGTCCTTTGATAATCCCTGGAAACGTCTCTTCAAGTCAGTGAATTTGATATAAATAGTTTTGTCCTGCAATGATTATTAAACGGGTACATAAGTATAAAATCCACATTTCAAAAGTCTAAAAACTAATGCATCTCATTTAATAATCACCGTAAGGCGAAAATATGCATATCAAATTCATTGTTTTAAAGAGACGTTTCCAGGGATGTATCAAAAGACGTACCTTCCTATTTGAAATTTTAAAGTTGCCCTCCCTAGCGTCTCCCCTAGGCCTAGGCATTTTTCACCAAAAGAGGTCCCTCTTCAATTCATTGAAAACGTGTTTCACCATTTCTCACAATTCCAACTCATTTTCGTGTTAGAAGGGGTGTGTGGGACTTTTGGTACACCTTGTATATATATATTTAATCGATGATATATTATTTTGTGAAACTTAATTAAAATGTTGTAAATAATTCTTTTTTAATGTTTTAAAAATTTTACATTTAGTGTTATATTTTAGTTTACCCTTTATCAGTAACAATAGTTGAGCCGCAGTATCCTCTTCTGGCTGGAGAAATAGCTGAAATTGTATGTGAAACAGTGGGTTCCCGTCCCCCTGCATTAACAACTTGGTGGCTAAATGATGAGAAAATTGGACCAGGTTTGATATCACAACGATCTAAGGAAATAACGAATATCACATACAATGTCTTCCGGTTCGTTCCAAAGCCGGAAGACAATGGAAAGCGATTAGCGTGCAAATCTATAAATCCTGCTTTACCTAACGTGACTTTGGAATCTGACATGCTCTTAAGAGTTCACTGTAAGTATAATTTATTTTTAATTTTAAAATTATAAATAATTAACTATACATTATTCTTTAAAATAAAATCTAAGATTCTTCTTTATTTCAAATAAATCAGTCGACGAAATAAAAAGGTCTCTTAAAATTAGCTATCATTATTATGTGTTTTTGTACAAATTCCTGTAATAATAATAATAATAATAATAAAAAGTAAAATTTTTCTGCGGTAAAAATATATTTTTTAAAATAAATGTATAATCTATAAAACATTATGGCACACATATTTTTAAATTATGTACAACGTTTTGCTAAAATGCCATAATTTAAAACATTCCGTGTTAAACCTTTTAATATTAATTAAAAAATTGATATCTACATAACAAGGTCGTTTTAAACTGGATTACAAAGAGGTGTTTAGAAATCAGTAACGTTTCATTCAAAACCGGAAAAATTCCATATATGTGCAGTCTAGTTGGAAAATTGGCCATCTCCAAAAAAGAAAATTTTGAAAAAAAAAAAAATGTTGATTTTTTGCCACACTTTGCTAAAATAACATGGGACATGGGAACTAAAACTCTTTAGTTTTATAATCGTTAGCGCAGAATGCTTGAATACTTTAAATAAGGTGGCAGAGGCACGTGAAGGGATGGGGTTATTTAAGTTTTCATCTTACATTTGTCCGACTTTGCAACTTACTTAGGAGTTGGTCGAATTTACAACAAATCAGTACTTAATTTTCGATAAATTAAATGGTAATATTGAATCTTTAGGGTTTGAAGTACGCATTTTTTTTTTTTTTTTATTATTATTAAATTATATTTAAAAATATTTTATTTATGTTATCTGATTCAAAACAGGAAAAACTGATATCCCTAAAAAAAAATTACTCTAGAAACTTTTGAAAATGTATAACAATTTCATAAATCACGAGCTATTGTTTAACAGAGCGAGAAATAATTCAAGTTGTAAACAAAATTACTAACACGGCGCTATAAACTGCTGAATTATTATTGGTATGCTGTTATATTAATAACATATGATTAATTATAATATGCTCGCTATCGTGATATTATGTTGTAAATTAATATTATGTTATTGCTAAGTGATATTACGTTACATTTAAACTTTGGATTTGTCCTATTCCTACATCGTAGGTTCACTTTTGTTTGATTCATTAGAATATACTTATCCTACAGACTTCTCCGTAATAGAAGAAAACACAAAATTCAATGATTAGAGTATCTGTGCACACAAATAACGAGCAGTCACAGGCCAGAAAAAACATGATAGCACTAACCTAATCAACAAGTGTGCTGCTGTAATCGAGGGGAGCAGAATCGTGATCTCGTGGATATGGAGGGGACTGGATTTAAAAATCACCAGTCATTGGATACGACCGGTTATGCAGCACATTGTGATTTTCACACGCAAATAATGCAGGGATTGGTCGGCTTTGGCAAGGTTTCTCGCTTCCAGATGGTAGAAACATTTACTTAGAACTAAAAAAAAAAAAAAAAAAAAAAAAAACTGAGAAAATGCATTTTTTTTATTTTTAGGAATTAGCTGGTTTTGTAACGAGACAACACAAATAAATATAATCAATATAAATTGACAATCAATATAAATTGACAATCAATATAAATTGATTAAACGTGCATAGTAACGCTTATAACTTATTCCAGAGTGTTAACATCGCCCATCCGTTTCTCACACCAATATTTTTAAAGAACACTTTACTTCTCATCGTAATTGCATTCACATTGTAAATACAGCCGTAATTACATTTTGGAAAAAATTTCTTTATAAGCAAATTGGTGTGAAAAAGAATAAGTTAAACAAGAAAGAATAAGTTAAAAGAATAACAATAATATTCCGGAAAATATATTATAAAATTTACCAGACATAGTTTAAATTATCACTTAATCAATAAGTTTTATTTTTAAAAGTGACTAAAATTTTCTTTTAAAATATTGCTTCATCAGAGGATGAATTCTGTCTATTTTTTCCTTACAGGATCAAACTTTATCTGTATTACTTCCGATTTGAATGTTTTATCAAACTACAAATAATAATTAAAAAAATAATATTTCTCTGAATTATGCTACGAATAATAGTGGTAACCAATGTAATGTCGAAAAATATGTTTTATTTTAAGCACAATTATATCCTTTATTTGAATTATAGAAATATGTAAACTGTTGAAAACAGTCTCATACATGAATTCATTCCGTAAAACTTATAATTTGACTTAAACAAAAGAGTTGTTCTTGAAATAAAATTTACATACCACTCAGGTTCATCAAATCAATATATCATCTGTATAGATATTTACAAAATAAATTTGTCTGGTAAATTTTTTTATGGTTTCGAAAGAAATATTATTTTCTTTCAGATGTGTAATTTTTAACGATATCAACTTGAATGATGAATAAAATTGTACTGAAATTCATGTTACATTGTGAAATTGAGAGAAGAGTATTCTTATAATATTTGTTTTTCTATTTTTTTAAAAGTGTATTAGAAAGATTATTTTCATAAATTTAGTTTAATATTTTTTTTCGTTTATATTATTAACTATTTTAAAAAAATAATATATATGTATAATGAAAACCTATTATATATATATTATTTATATATATAAATACAACAATATTTTTCGATATTTTACTTTTAATATTTCAGTTTTTTTTTTTTTTTTCAAAAAATAAACTTATGAAATTTTCAACACAAACAAAATGTTATAATTTATTTATATTTTCCATTTAACTGTTTTTGTTTAATATGCTATTGTATCTTTTTTTTTTTTTTTTTTCTTCATCTATATCTTTTTTAATTTTTTCTTTCAAACTCAGCAAAATTTCTCATCTTTTTATTTTGTTACTTATGTCTTTTACAGTTGTTCCAATTTTAAATATATCACTGGAAAGCCACTTGAATGCCTCAAGTATCACAGAAGGTACTGAAGTTAATTTGATTTGTACAGTCTGGGCGAATCCTAAAATGTCCGAAGTTACGTGGTTGTTCAATGAAAAATTAATTGCTGAGAATAAAACAGAGACAACAGTCACAAGTAAATTTATATTACCGTTAGGAAGAGTTACTCGAAATCATGGCGGAAAGTATAGATGTCTGGCTGCAAATATTGTTGGACAAGGATCAAGTGACAATTTTCACTTACAAGTGAAATGTAAGAGAATTTTTGCATACGTTATTCTTTTAAAAAAAAAATAAAAGCACTTTTACAATACATATACATATATATATATATATATATATACATATATATATATATATATATATATATATATATATATTATCTTTAAGAATAAACATGTTCAGTAAAATATACTTATGTTTTACCAAAAGAAAGACAGAAAAAAAGGAAAGAAAAGAAACTCAAATAATAAATAAAAACAATTGTTAAAAAAAAAAAAAAAAAAAAAAAAAACGAAATAATCAAAGAAAGTTGAATTTTAATCATATTGTGATATTTGTTGTATTAGCGGAAGGACACAGATTGTTTTTGTTTGAACATGTGTGTATAAAAGCTTTATTTATCTCTTATTTTATTTTTATATTGTGTCATGTTTCATCAGACCCTCCCCCTCCCCACCCCCACCCCCCAAAAAAGGATGTATTAAAAGTATCTTAAAGAATGCGATTTTGGTATGTTTATTTTTCAGTAATGTGTATGCAGTATTTGTTTAATAACTAAAAAACTTAAGAAGGCAATCAGGACAATTTTCTTATTACCTTAACTTTTTATAAGTAAATCTGTGAGGACTCGTAAAACTCCATTAATATTACATCTGAAAAATAAGAATAATAATATTAATTTGTTTTTCATAATTGAGCTTATGCAATTTCTTGTAAAGATGCACTGCTATCTCGTTTAAGGAGAAGTAAATCATATATAAATAGAGCAAAATTAAATTTATATAAATATAAAGATATTTTTGTTTGTTTGTATTATATATATATAGTTAATTTCATTCTCTGATTTCGACTGCTGTAGTTTGAATGCAGCCTCGCCTCACTCACAGGCAAAATAATTACAATATTAAAAAAAAAAAATGTTTTATATACCACGATGTTAAATTTTCTGTTGAATCATATAAACTTGACAATTCTATGTATTTATAAATACTTTTTAAAACGTTTTTGGTGAATTATCCCACCAACTTGAAAAAAAAAAAAAAAAAATGAATAGTTCAAATTCGTAGTAAAAAAAGCAATTGTAGTAAATTTTCAAAAAAATTTGTAATTGAATAAAAGTTTTAAAAAATTCATTGTCATCGTGTACTGTGCTATTCTAAAAGTTTCAAATGACTAGCTTGTCGGAAAATTAGTAAAAAATCGATTGTAATATTTTTACAGGACAAACAAACAAACAAAAAAGCGAGTTAATAAAAACATAATAAAATATATGTAATATTTATGAAGTAAATCACAAATTTCCATTTTTCTTTTCTTTTCTTTTCTTTCTTTCTTTCTTTATATCTTTTTTAAATATTTACTGTTAACAGATTCAGAATTTAAAACTAATTTATATAGAATTTTTAACTCTATAAATTTAGGGTACATGTAGTGGTCATAAAGGAAGGTAAATAAAGGACGCTTTTTTTTATTTTATTTTTTTTTCTCCAGAAATCTTTTTATTCATACAGGGATGGAACACGGGCGCAGAATTCATACCGGAATCTGTTTAAGAAATTTCCATACCTATAATATCGTTGATTTAAGAGGTAGAAAGTTTTCTTACATTCATAGTGGTATGAATTCTGCGCCCGTGTTCCATCCCTGTTCATATTTTATCTAGTTCTTCAATCGATACTTGATTTCATCTACTGAAATTTTTTGATATATATATGAAATAAATATAATTAAATAATTTTTATCTTTGGAACATTAATTTCCCAAAGAGCTTAAAATAGTTTCCAGTAGTGGAAAATCCTGCAGTCCCCAATTTTTCTTTTTCAATGGTGCACATAGATGATCAATTTTTCAGAAAAAAAAAATAAATAAATAAATAAAATACGATCTGATTGAAAATATCTCTTTAGTCAATAAGAAGCATTTTCTGTTTCATTAATGCGTTAACAAAATGAAAATATATAAATTTATATCGTAAACTAAATACTTAGATTATATGCGAAAAAATTAAGGGCTTCAATAACACATTGTTTTGTTTATAACAAGTCTTAATCTTGAAATGAGATTTTAATCAACTTGTGTCATAATCTTTTAAACTTAAATGAATCTTTTGTAAACAAGAAAATTTTAATAAATAACCTGTAATGAATATATTGAAGCATTCTTGTTAAATTTTGAATGAAATCAGTTGATATCAGTTCCGTATTCTAAACTTGGGATAATAACGTAATGTGATTACTATCAAATAAACTTAATTGTTATAAAAATTAAATGACCGAGTCATTAATAGAGTTGTTGAAAAATTTTGAGAATGAAAAATTAAAAAAAAATAAGGGGGGGTCAACTGTAAAATTTATTTTTAAAGTTTAAATTGAAATGTACTTATTATTATTACAAAGTTTATTTCTGCTATTTCTTCATTTATATTTATATATTTATATTAATTTAAATACATTTTTTTCTGTAATTCTTATGACAAAACTCTAAAAATTTATTTTTGGTATAAGAATTTATGCTATTTCCAAAAATTACTCTTTTTTTTTCTTTTAACAATTAAATTACTTTAACAAAGTTGAAATGGATAACAGTTTTTAAACCCTTTCAAGTAGGCGTAAGTATGTAATAATCATTACGTTCACGCATTAAAATAATAGTATTAGTGATTAAAATATATATATATATATATATATATATGTATATATAGAAATTTTTCGTTTCAGTACTAGGAAAACGAGAAATAACCTGCTAATGTAATTCATGGCATTTTTCAATAGCCATAAAAAAATATCCGTTTTAGTTGTTTTCTATAATAATGTATATATAGGTTGATATATTTTGGGGTATTATATTTAAATTATTTCGTAATAGGAGGTATGTAACCGTTTTTTGTAAGTTGATTGTAATAATAATAGTAAAATTATTTTTTTTAATATATTGAAATAAAATATACACTAAATCATGACCATACGTATGAAATTTTTGATTTTTTTAAAAATCTGACAAAGTTTATAAAATTTTTGAAAAAAGAAGGGGTGTAAGGTATCATGAAAATCATTCTACTGACAAATATAAAATGGTTGTGATATTCTTATTCTAATATATTTCAACCATTACTAAGGCTTTTATTAATTTATAATAAGTTTATTGTTTAACTAACATAGAAAAATTCCTTTTTTTTTTTTCTTTCTGTAAGACATTTTTTAGTAAAATAGTAGAATATCGATGTTTACTGTCAATACCATACTTTATCAAATATCTTAATAAAACCCTCAAAAAAAAATCTGGTGTGAAACAACCACACGACTTCCATTACCCACTATCACACGTACTCCATCCATTATTTTGAGATATTACATGTTTTTTTTTTTTTTTTTTGAGTAAGTAAAACTTGACTCGCGTGTAAAGATATATAAAGCAGAGTTTACACAGCTAGTCAAAAAATAAGGAAATATACATAAAAAGAAATTTGATAGAATTATTTTTTCAAACACCAATTTCCGAGGTCTAATTCTTGAACTATTTAATCAGAATGATCGTTATTTTTTCTGTAATAACCACATAATACATCAGAAGAGATATCTAAAATGCATTTATGTAACATTTTTCAAGAAAATCTTTAGAGCCGTTTTTGAGATACCGACTTTTATCAAAACTTGGCATACTGAATTATTGACAGGAAAACAGTAATATCATACAAAAGAATATTTAAAAGGGTGTTAATATGGCGAGTTTGAGAGAAAAAAAATCCGTACAGCTGTTTTTAAAGAAACGCACATGCGAGACCTGAAATTGAGCTACTTAAAGAATGTATATCAATTTTCCTGAACTAACCAACTATATCATTCGAAAGAAAATCTAAAGAGTGTTTATACTTAGACACTCTTACTTAGAGTATTAGAGTTTATACTTAGAGTAACTTTGAAGAAAATCATTAGAACCGTTTTCGAGATACGGACTTAAGGTCCCACTTCGGTTTCCAACTTTCGTTTCTTTAATTTTCACCAAAATTTCGAAAATTCATCTGTACACTAGACCTGTATTAATTCTGCAGTTTCGTAGTTCTATCTTTATTAGTTTCGGAGATATGATAAACAGAGGATTCCACACAAACATACACACAGATATACATACACACACACTGATCAATTGCCAAAAACTAATTATTTGGACTCAGAGCCTTAAAATGGGGAAATCAGGTAAAAACTTGATATCGAATTTTTGGACCAAATACAATACTTTCATTAAATACAATACTTTCACCAAATACAATACTTTCATAAGTAAAAATAATAATTAGAGCATTGCAAAAATCTTGCGAATCGTAATTTTAAAGAAGAAACATTAAATGGTATATAGCATAAATTAATTTAACAGCTGTTTTTTTTTTTTTTTTTTTTTTTTTTTTTTTTTGACAAATGTGAAAATATGTGTAATTATTGCTATGAATTGTTTATGAAAATGTCTTAGTTTATAATACATATGTTAATTATTAATAATTGTGACTTTTTGGATAATTCTGTTACATCATGCATAAAAAATAATGCAACAAAATATAAAATAAAAACATATTTCATGATTCTTGATTTATATTAATTAAATATCATATTTGAAAATTATGTCAAAATATATAATTTAATTTTTATTTAGACGCCCCTGTGTGCAAACACTCTTATGTTAAAATCCATGGCATGGGTGAAACGGAAACAATAAACGTAACTTGCGAAGTAGACGCTGAGCCACCAGATGTAATTTACAGATGGTTCTTTGTGAATGAAATAAGCAGCATGGTTCTTCAGAACTGGACTTCAAACGAAACGAATTCTGTAACATATTCTCCAAAAGCTGAAAATGGATATGGATTGCTGTCTTGTTTAGGTCGTAACAGCGTTGGTCTGCAAATGGAGCCTTGCTTAAATAAAATAGTGCCTGCTGGTAATTGAATATTTTTATTTTTTTGTAAATAGTTATATTAATGGAATTTAATACTGTTTCTGTACTTTTATTTAACATTTATTTACCATTGTGTAAAAATGGAAAACAATATTCCTATATTTTCATTTTAAATGCATGTCATATTTAAGGAAAGTGCAACCATAAATTCTTAAATGTTTCAATGTTCTGCCTAACTTACGACACGTTCCCAGATACGCCAAATCTTTTTTTTTTTTTTTTTTTTTTTTTTTTCTTCCAAACCAAAAAAAAAAAAAAAAAAAAGATATGATTTTAAAATTTCAATCTAAAATGCATTTTATGTTCATATTTTAAAATGGAAGAAACAAAAGGGAAACAACGAGGCGTAGTACGATATATTAGAGCGGGAAAAAATTGGAGGAAAAGTAATTCACAGGCAAGTGTCTATTAATTACTGGGGACAATGGCTGACTCTTTACAGGGTGAAGCTGCGATGCAAGCGTTTTCACGAATGTCGAGTATCGCTAACAGTTGACGACCAACTTGGCTTTCCAACATGAATTAGTGAAGCCATTGTCGTTAATATGGATGAGTTCATTCGTTGAGAAAGACATCAAAGTTTTCTAACATAGCGGGAAATGTTATTCTGGGTGACTGTGCAATTTATGTTATCATCATAACACGCTGCTGTACAGAAAATTCTACGTGAAATTGATTCTGTATAATTTTGAAGCAACACAAAAATTCCCAAGAGTTTTAATAGAAACATACAGTATTAAAATCGTCACAAAAAATCAAGACCGTTCAAAACAAGGCGGCAAATATCGTAACGAACACAGACCACTACCCATCGTGTTCCGGCTAAAAGGTGCCGCACTTAACGCGAACAGCTGCCAAGTGACACTAACAATTTGCATACGGAAACAAAAACAAAAAAGCCTGATAAACTATTTCGTGGTGTTACTGTCCATAACTATTACGACCACCCTCATACTGCATACACATCAATGATCAGTTGGTGAAATTCATTCCTAGCCTCACTTTTTCGATTTCCCTATGTGTGAAAATTCAAAGTAGCATTTGTATGGAAGGTTTCATTGGAACAATAAAAGACAAGATAGGATTCGAAATTCGTTCTTGCAGCAACCGAAAACATTCTATGAAATGGAAAAAGACTGACTAATTTGTCAGCGGGATAAATTTTTAAAACTCCAGTTTCACTATCATTGAATGAAAGATATATGCAGTTTGCACGGATGAGCATAGGTCGTTATTCATTGAACGTGCCTTATATTTATATATATATCTATATTATTTCACAATGATTAGTCAAAAATAACTTGAATTCAGATCATGTATACACGATTTTCTCCTATGTTGCCATATTGAAAACTGTGAAAAAAACTGGACGAAAAAAATCACGTGTTGAGCAATGTGCCCAATATCTTTTTAAACTTCCATTTATGTTAATATACAACTAAACAGAAAAACGTACGAAATTCTGTACATTAATTCTCAAGATAGAGCTGGCACAAACTTTTTTTTGTAGAACACATATAGTATATATAAATTAAAGATTGTTAAAATATCTTAACTATCTCTTGAAATGTATGAAATGTTAATTTGTATTTTATAGAAGTTCAAATTTTTCGTTCCCGTAAACTGGGTTAATTACACTTTAGAAAAGTTTCTTGTCACCTACTATGCACCTAAATTCAGATAACATAGAATTTTTAAAACGGCCTCCATAAATATAAGCTTGTTCTATTTATATACTACATAAGCTGATACTTATGATTTCCTATAATTGTATTTTAAGGAATCATCACCACCTGTTACGCCATATATCCAGCATCCATTTATGGTAAGGTCTAACCAAATATAGAGTTTCGCTGAATACCGATCATTGGTTTGTGAGACACAGCTGTCAAAAAAATAGGGTCACATACAGGCACGGGCGAAAACAGATAAACGTACAGATACATAGTTAAACAGATATATTTAAAAAATTGTGAAAACCTGTTAAGAACATTTCAAAAAGTAAAATTCATTAAAAGCCACAGATCGAAAATTTTTGTAAATCCAATAATCACTTCTTAAATATATAACAAAATAAAAAGGATTTACCCATAAAAATTACTTACAATGTCATTTTAATAATGATTTGTTTTTTTTTTACTTTATTTATTTATTTTTATTTCTTACAACTTTAAATTTTAAAAGATTATTACTATTTGTTTAAATAAATAAAAAAGGTTTTTTATTATTACTTTTTTTGTGTATATTTAAAAATATTGCAATCTTATAATCTCCCATTCCATTTTTATAGGTGCTCCTGAATCGCCACACGATTGTTTTGTTGTTAATCAGTCAATAATACACTTAATAGTGGAATGTGAAGCCGGGTATAACGGCAGCCTTTTCCAAATTTTCCACATGGAAATTTACGATTTAAAAGTTGAACATTTGGAACAAAATTTAACGAAGATGGACAAGCCAGTTTTCATAGTAACAAATTTAATTCCGGGAACATCCTACTTAATGGTTATATATTCATCGAATGCGAAAGGAAAAAGTGAATCAGTTGCTCTCATGGTATCCATACCTCTTCCTGCCGAAAAGAGAACAGGTAATGAAATATTAATTAGACTGTTTTATATTGATTTTTAAATATTGGTAAACAAAAAAGTATTTTAAATTACGTTTTGAGTACAATATTAATATATATATATATATTATATGTCATTATATATCTAAACCCTACGTTCCGTTACAGTGCATACAAATATTTAAAAAAAAAATCAAAGGTGTTATTAATTTGCCTTCAAATATCCCCAACCTTGATTAAATTTGTAAGTGGCAAAGTAATATGGACATCAAAATACCAAATTTGAATTTTCTGCAACTATTTGATTTAGTACAAACAAACTCCAGTTAAGAGTTAACTTAAAAACACGTGTCATTATTATATTAATTAAAAACACTTTAAAAACACGTTAAAAATACATTTATTAAAAATATGAAAAAATTCCAAAGCTTTTCGCGTACATAAAAGAAAGCATCATCAGGAAATTTGGTTTTACACATACTTCAGAGCAGTTATATGTACTTTTGTATCACATGGTTAACTGTTAAGTCCTACATAAAATACATTCAACAGGAAGTCATAGATAGTGGCTGGAACTTACATGGTAATGAGGTGTTATACTTGGACGCTGGAGCTATTGCAGGATGAGGGGGTGCTACACAGGTTGGAACAATTTCAGGATGAGGAGGTGCTACACTTAGAGGTTGGAACTATTGCAGGAAAAGTAGGTGCTACACTTGGAGGTTTGAACTGTTGCAGGAAGAGAAGGTGCTACACTTGGAGGTTGGAACTATTGCAGGAAGAGAAAGTGCTACACTTGGAGGTTGGAACTATTGCAGGAAATGTAGGTGCTACACTTGGAGATTGGAACTATTGCAGGAAGAGAAGATGCTACACTTGGAGGTTGGAACTATTGTAGGAAGAGAAGGTGCTACACTTGGAGGTTGGAACTATTGCAGGATACTGAAGTGTTACACTTGAAGGCTGGAGCTATTGTAGGATGAGGAGGTGCTACACTTGGAGGTTCGAACTATTGCCGGGTGACGAAGTGCTACACTTGTAGGTTGGAACAGTTATAAAATTGAAGAACTGCTAGTCAAGAGACTGAAGAAACATCAGAGTGCAAATGCAGGAAATGAAAATTTATTACATTTGTTTTGAAAAGTCGCATGAGGCTATTGAAGAGTAAAACTATCCGGAACTGGAAAAAACAAACTATTAGTTATTTTATAATATGGTGCCAAGTTAATGGCAAAATTGCAGCATCTTTTGAATTTATTGAATTTTTATGTTTAATTATATTTATAGCTTCACAAAGATACAGTTCTTGGATCCTAGGAGGGGCTGAAATAATTTTGACGTTATCCCACATAAGAGTAGCGTTAGGGTTATCATAAATAAAATCAACTAAAGTAGAACTTATTCCTTCCTTTATATTACGCTTATGTTCTTCAATTCGTTGTGTTAAAGTTCGCTTAGTTTGTCCAATGTAACAGAAAAGTTCTTTGTTATTTTCAATGGTTATTTTATATACTCCTCCAGTAGGACCAGTTTGGTCACGATCACAATATTAAACAATTAACTCTTTGTGATCGTGACCAAACTGGACCTACTGGAGGAGTATATAAAATAACCATTGTTTTAGGTTATGCTGATAACAGATATACATACAGATCGACCGCTGAAAATTGATCTTTTGTAATCAGGGCACTCCAAAACATGATATTATACAAATCAACATAGTAGAAATTTCAATAAATACTTTGTTTACAATATGCGTACGAAAAATTAATTTTGCTTCCTGGGCAGTGTCCGTTGACATAGTAAAACGCAGCAAATCTCTTCCATCAATTACATTCAATAGAAAACAACGTTTACCTTAATTTTGAATAGCCCTGTGTATTGTCTATAAACTAATGACAATGAATTTGAATTTTCTTTTATGTCCCTGTGCAAGGACTATTTTCTTGATCTCAACAAGGCATTTACTGTAGACTAAATATGATACATATTTAGTATATGAAATTTGGATATTCAGCTATTATTTATTCTTGAGATATTTCTGATAAAAGACAAACAGACAGACACATACACACAGAGACACAGAACAACCTTTAAAAACATGATTTTTGGATTCAGGATACCTCAAAACTTGTAAATATAACAAAAACACAATTTCGAAAATTTAATCCAAATCATTGCTTTCTATATACCATATATATGTGTAGGCGAAAGTAAGAAAATTTAGTGATGTAAGAAAGGATTGTACAAGGGTATTTTATTAGAAGTAATTAAACTATAAATTCATAAGAATAAAGTATAATGCTGAATTATAGATATTATGTTGTCTATCATTTGAATATTTATTTATTTATTTATTTATTTAAGGGAGGGGTTTCAAAACAATAACATAATTTTTAGTTTTCTTACGAAGCATATATATTAAAGTATTTAATTAACATGCAACAAACAATAAATTACCTCTAATTATTTATGATTATACATAGCATTTTAAATAGATAAATTAAATATGAAGTCTTTATATACCAGATTTAATAAATAAGATATTTAGATTTTTCTTCTTATATTTCATACAGATTTAAATGTTTTAAAAATATGAATGTGAAATATATATATATATATATATATATATATATATATATACATATCAACTGAAATATAAGGCAAAAAGCAAACGGAAACATCTTCGATAGAGATTTTTACAGCTTATATAAATACTAAATGATAAAAATTCTCTCAATTTATAAAAGAAAAGTTCTTAAAAGATGTTCCTGAATTAATAATCTAAATATTTATTATTTAAATGTAATACAAAGTGATGAATTAATTAATCTTATTTTAATAATTAATGTTTAAAGCAATACAAGAATATTTTATCAAGTAAATCGCATTATTTTATTTACTTTAAAAGAAAACATATTAGGCTAAAATTCATAGATTTGGAAATTTAATTTTATCCAATTAAAGTAGCTTTTCCCTGGAGTAATAATTACGTCCTAATTCACATTAGGTGAATGCGGTTTCTGTAATTTTTAATAAATTTCTCTTATCATATTTTTAAAAATTTTCTGTATGAAAATTTTTATATGGTTTATTTAATTTTAAAGAATTTGATAAATAATGTAATCCTATAATACTAAAATAAAAATGACAATTACTTAAAACACTATATAAATAAACTATTATTTGGTATAAGAAATTACATTTTAGTAAATATAATCATCAAATATTTGTTAATGTTTATTTCTAGCATAATATTAAAATTTAAGATTTGCTCATACAATTGTAGGTGTTAATTCCCATTTTATTTATCCAAGCTCTAATGCTAATCGTATTTTAAATTATTAACTTTTCTAAAAATTGTAGACTATCTTAAAATATTTTGCTCTAATATATATATGCTACACTACATAACAACATGCGGGTAAAAATTTCGACAGCTGTTTTTTTTATGCTAAATTTTAAGTATATTATAAATAAATGCTTCTCGCTCTTTTTTTTTTTTCTTTTTTGGATCACTGATAAAAAAAAGTAAATAAGTGAATAAATAAATAATAAATAACAAACAAAATAAATAAATAAATCATACAGTTGTTTATCACAAATTAAATTTGTTTTAGAAACAGGCGATTTAAATAAAATAGTCACGCTTTCCAAATAAGAATCGAACCAGTGACATCCGCGTAGGAAGCGAAGAGGTTAACCATTTTAACACCGATCCATGTGTTATACAAGTTAAAATTCTTCGGATAAAATAATTATCATTGAACAAGAATGCATGTAAGTAACTAAGTAACCGTCTAACTCGTAAAAATGTGGTCTATTATTAATATTCCTGCCTAATAGGCAGATGGTCCTTGTTTGTCTCCCGGTTGATGAAGAAAGAAAATTTTATTTAATATAAAAGTTTTTGAGCTTTCTTGCCACACTTCATGCTATAAAATTGGATAAATTAATTTTATAATGCTTTTTAAAAATCCAATGATGCATTTATTACAACGTTATTCAAATTTACCAATTGTTGCATAGAAACCACAATGCAGTTGCAGCATACATTTTTATAGAATAGAAGACTAGCTAAAATCGAGACATTATATGTCGTATATATATATATAAACATCTAAAAAATTTTTTTTTCTTTACAAAACGTCTTGTTACACATCTAACTGTCTTTTATTTTATTTAGCATTTAAAGAAATAGAAACAAAATAAAGCTTATCTCATTTTGAAAAAAAGAAAAGAAAAAAAAAAAAAGAATCTGTAAATTCTCTTTACGAATTTCGGATGTAACTTTGCGATTTGGGTTAATTTGTATCTTGGAAAAATGACTGCTATGATTACTGAATGGACTTTGAAAAATGACAGAAGAGGTGTGGAGATACATTGATATCCTTGTATTAAGAGAAAATTTACTTTCATCAAAAATTCGGGCTAGAATTATTTTCTCATCTATGTATGTCGGACAAAAGAAAATCGATGTAATGTGTAACGCATGCATACATAAAAGTTAAACATTGTTTCAACTTCGCGCGAATGATATCTGCAATTACAACATTTTATAAGTATTTTTTTTTATACATGGGGATCCTCCTAAAAACATTTATTTCGTTATTTTTTTACTGGTACTCTTTTTTGCTTCGGGACAAAATTTTGCAGAAATATGTGAAGTGTAATATAAAACACAACTAAAGTTTTAGGAAAATTTGTCAAACATTTTTCTAGATATTTGAAAAAAAAAACAAATGCCTAAAATTGAATGTTTCCGTTTATGTATGGCAAGGTAGTGCATATAGTTGCAGAAAATATAAGTTTGAAGCGAAACTTTAAAGAAAAAGAAATCTAACTCCTCATTTATTTTATATTGTAATTAAAACTTATTCATATAAATATACTGCAAAAATAATAATTATGCACAGAAGTGTTGGTAATATAATCAGAGACATTTTTGTACAAAAACACCAACACTTTTAATTATTTGTTTCGATAAGCAGGAAAAAAAAATTTTCATTAAAAAAATAACTTTTAAAGAATATCAATTTTGCAAAATACAATAAACGTGGATAGGTATAAACGACTTTATAAATCATGCTGAATTTATTTTTGTAGAATTAACAAATTTATTGCAGTGAAAATAGAAGAAATAATTTTATTTAATTAGCAATGTGGAAATTTCTGTCATACATTATTATTTAAAACATCTTTAAATTCACCCAATTTCAGCGCCAACCTTATAAATAAACATACAGAAATATATAATTACCTTAGAGATAAGTTTGTTTTAATGTAGGTGAACGATTTTCAGCGTTAAAAATATATTTTAATAAAAAATTATCACAAACTAAAGAAATGTATAATATACAGATAAATGTTATTGAACTTAATTACACAAGTGTGTAAAAATTTTAATTACCCATAAAACGGTCAATAATTTTTTTGACAGTGAATGTTGATTTAATCGATGAAGGTATAACAGTCTTTTATACAGAGAGAGTATTTTATCAGTGCGGAATAGTTTAGAAAATATTGGATTAATATTAATGTAAGAATACACATAAATTTCACCCAATCTTTAGAAACTATATCGCTAAACCAATTGATTGTAAATTCATTAGCAAAACAACAACGGCTTAGTTAAAAGGGAAAAAATAATATTTTTTCGAAAAAGGTAACCGTTACTATTTAACTGTGAAAAATTTTTGATAAAAAAAAAATGTTCTTTCAACAACATCTTCTCCCTCCATGTTAAAACATATCTGTAAATGGTAGCTTTTATTTTTATCCGATATTTAAATGTAATGTTTAAATTTTTTAACCTAATCTTAAATAATAATAATAATATTTTTTTTTATTTTGCTAGGTTATATTCTACGCATTTTTTGCCATGTAAGACAATGGTTTAATGTCGTACTGCTTTTTACTCAATAAAAAAATGATACATAATCCAGTTAAAAATAAATAAATAATTATACAGACACGACATTATTTCATTATTTAAAACATGAAAATCTGACATTGACAGATTTTAATTTAGTGCCAGAGGCCTACTGCTAAACTTGTTAATATCGACAAACTCTTCTTTAGTTAATTCGTGACGATCTAAATTCCATGATAAAGTTTTCATTATATCAAACCAATGTGTTTCAGCTGCAGATATTGTAACAAATAACGTTGGAAGTCCAAACTGTCTTATAGCCGCAAAACAACGTTTTTTCTCTTTTTCCCAATGAGGGGGAGGTGTGCCTTGGGGGGGACTCATGTCAAAGGTGTGCCTTGGGGTGGACTCATGTCAAAGTTGTACCTTGGGGGGGACTCATGTCAAAGTTGCGCCTTGGGGGGACTCATGTCAAAAATGGGCCTGGGGGGGACTCATGTCAAAGTTGGTCCTTGGGGGGACTCATGTCAAAGTTGTACCTTCGGAGCACTCATGTCAAAGTTGGGCCTGGGGGGACTCATGTCAAAGTTGGGCCTTGGGGGGACTTCATTCAATAAATCCCCATTCAATAAACCGACTGAAATAGGCCCTTAGCACTATTAAGAGTGTATTATAAAAATTCGACAACGCTGTACCGACTGAAATAGGGGTACCTTGGGGGGGACTCATGTCAAAGTTGGGCCTTGGGGGGACTTCATTCAATAAATCCCCATTCAATAAACCGACTAAAATAGGCCCTTAGCACTATTAAGAGTGTATTATAAAAATTCGACAACGCTGTACCGACTGAAATAGGGGTACCTTGGGGGGGACTCATGTCAAAGTTGGGCCTTGGGGGAACTTCATTCAATAAATCCCCATTCAATAAACCGACTGAAATATGCCCTTAGCACTATTAAAAGTGTATTATAAAAATTCGACAGCTGTACCGACTGAAATAGGCCTCTAGCACTAAAAAAAAAATAAATAAATATATACAGACACGACATTATTTCATTATTTAAAACATGAAAATCTGACATTGACAGATTTTAATTTAGTGCCCGAGGCCTACTGCTAAACTTGTTAATATCGACAAATTCTTCTTTAGTTAATTCGTGACGATCTAAATTCCATGATAAGGTTTTCCTTAAATCAAACCAATGTGTTTCAGCTGCAGATACTGTAACAAATAACTTTGGAAGTCCAAACTGTCTTATAGCCGCAAAACAACCTTTTTTGCTCTTTTTCTCAATGAGGGGGAGGTGTGCCTTGGGGGGGACTCATGTCAAAGGTGTGCCTTGGGGGGGGACTCATGTCAAAGTTGTACCTTGGGGGGGACTCATGTCAAAGTTGGGCCTTGGGGGGACTCATGTCAAAGTTGTACCTTGGGGGGGACTCATGTCAAAGTTGGGCCTGGGGGGAGGACTCATGTCAAAGTTGGGCCTTGGGGGGACTTCATTCAATAAATCCCCATTCAATAAACCGACTGAAACAGGCCCTTAGCACTATTAAGAGTGTATTATAAAAATTCGACAAAGCTGTACCGACTGAAATAGGCCTCTAGCACTAAAAAAAAAATAAATAAAAATATACAGACACGACATTATTTCACTATTTAAAACATGAAAATCTGACATTGACAGATTTTAATTTAGTGCCCGAGGCCTACTGCTAAACTTGTTAATATCGACAAATTCTTCTTTAGTTAATTCGTGACGATCTAAATTCCATGATAAAGTTTTCATTAAATCAAACCAATGTGTTTCAGCTGCAGATACTGTAACAAATAACGTTGGAAGTCCAAACTGTCTTATAGCCGCAAAACAACCTTTTTTGCTCTTTTTCCCAATGAGGGGGAGGTGCGCCTTGGGGGGGAATCATGTCAAAGGTGTGCCTTGGGGGGGGACTCATGTCAAAGTTGCACCTTGGGGGGGGGACTCATGTCAAAGTTGGGCCTTGGGGGGACTCATGTCAAAGTTGGGCCTGGGGGGGGACTCATGTCAAAGTTGTGCCTTGGGGGGGACTCTTGTCAAAGTTGGGCCTGGGGGGGGGACTCATGTCAAAGTTGGGCCTTGGGGGGACCTCATTCAATAAATCCCCATTCAATAAACCGACTGAAATAGGCCCTTAGCACTATTAAGCGTGTATTATAAATATTCGACAACGCTGTACCGACTGAAATAGGGGTACCTTGGGGGGGACTGATGTCAAAGTTGGGCCTGGGGGGGACTAATGTCAAGGTTGTGCCTTGGGGGGACTTCATTCAATAAATCCCCATTCAATAAACCGACTGAAATAGGCCCTTAGCACTATTAAGAGTGTATTATAAAAATTCGACAACGCTGTACCGACTGAAATAGGGGTACCTTGGGTTGGGACTCATGTCAAAGTTGGGCCTGGGGGGGGGGACTCATGTCAAATTAGTGCCTTGGGGGGACCTCATTCAATAAATCCCCATTCAATAAACCGACTGAAATAGGCGCTTAGCACTATTAAGAGTGTATTACAAAAATTCGACAACGCTGTACCGACTGAAATAGGGGTACCTTGGGGGGCACTCATATCAAAGTTGGGCCTGGGGGGGACTCATGTCAAAGTTGTGCCTTGGGGGGACTTCATTCAATAAATCCCCATTTAATAAACCGACTGAAATAGGCCCTTAGCACTATTAAGAGTGTATTATAAAAATTCGACAACGCTGTACCGACTGAAATAGGGGTACCTTGGGGGGGTCTCATGTCAAAGTTGGGCCTGGGGGGGACTCATGTCAAAGTTGTGCCTTGGGGGGACTTCATTCAATAAATCCCCATTCAATAAACCGACTGAAATAGGCCTCTAGCACTAATTAAGAGTGACCTATAAAAATTCGACAACTGTACCGACTGAAATAGGCCTCTAGCACTAATAAATAAATAATATAATAAGTGACTTTTTTTAATAGCACATGCGAGCACAAATATAATTAATCCCCCCCCCCCTCCCGTTAAATAAATAAATAAATAAATGTATTTTTACCTAACTCGACAATTTGTTCCTTTTAGTGTTATGCTAATCCTTTTACAAGTACTAGCTAAAATGTCTAGCCTTTCTTTTAATGTAGGTGTTGTTGAACAAAACTTCTAACTACGTGTTTAGTATTATCCTGAAATACTCAGAAATAAAAAGAAATTGCGGAGTTATAAATATTTCTTAAAGTTTATTCCCTGGCGGAATACTAAAAATTATCTTTTACAGAACAAATACTGAAAAATTCATTTTTGTTTAATAAAACAAAATTCTAATTCTTTAAAAACATTTTTACGATGTCAGATCTATATTGTTTCCGCCTAAACAAGGTAAACCAACGTTGACCTAAAATATTTAATTTTAATCAGGTGTTTTGAATCATGTTCGTATATTTTAAATGCCCAACGTTGCCGAGCGTTCATTGCACATTGGTTGAAGCTAACAGACATCACCTAGATAAAATATAAGGGAATTTATAATTATAATTTTAATAATAAATTATGCATAAATATGCATATTATAATTTTTCTAATAAAATATGCGTAAAATATATAAAAATCTTTGTTTGCTATTTACTTTATCAAATATGTGTATTTTAGATTTGCACCCACGAAAATATGAGCAGGATTTGTTTTATATTAACAGAAGTAATCTACAAAAAGGAAAACGGTGAAGCGTTTATTTAATTTAGACAAGTCCACTCTTCACTGTAATGTCTTTAGTATAAAGATAAATAAATCATACAAATAACATATAACTTATTGTATGACCATTAGAATTTAATAGTGATGATATATTTTATATATTTAACAAGATTTATAAAAAATATAAAAAGTTCGAAATTTCATCACAATATAATTTTTTGATGAAACATTGAATATTTCGTAGTTTTGCATTTTTTAGTAGAACGCATTTGCCACATTTTTTTTTCTAATGTCATTTAACATCCATAATGCATATAATAAACGGAATTATCAATATTGTGATATTAATAAGTAATAATTATAATATATAAACTCATCATGATTATGGATTTTAAATTTTTCAATTAAATGTACTTTTCTATTTAGCAATATTCCAATTTACATTTTCTTTAATCTACATTTTTATTAGCATGCCCTATATTCCAGGACTTATATCAATCAAATATTTTCAGAAGACTAACTATAAAATTCTGACCAGTATTATTGTTTAACCTATATCCCAAGGAAAGTTTTTTTTAAATTATTATTATAATTAAAAGTTAAACCCATAAGCTAGGGTAATTTAAAATAACAATAATTTCAATCGTTAGCAGCAAAATAGGTTAGAGAATTTTATTCATAAAATATGGTATTAAAGGAGTTATTGAAAATCAAAAACTAATATGACCAATTCTGTATTATAAATAATTTGCTTCGCATACATTAAACATCAATTCTATATTTAAAAAAAGCTTATATCATGTATGTACTCTGAATAATATATATTTTTTTTTCAATTCAAGTGTTCTCACTACATTTTTTTTTCTTTTCTAGCTACTGAAGACGATTTTTTACATTTATCGCCGGCCTTAATAATAATTATCAGCTTAATATCCTTATTTATAATAAGTATTATAATCCTGGTATTAGTTATAAAATTTCACAAATCTTTGTGCATTAAAAATAGGAAAAGCTTTCCAGAAAAAGGTAATTTTTCAAATAATATTTTTATACTTTACCTTTTTTTCTCCTTTTCTATGTAAACGCATGACATAATTGTTCATAACTTTATAATATTAAAATTCCATAATTTAAATAACATGGAATAAAATATTTTCATCAGCAACAAAATAATTTAGATAAAAACAATTATGTTTGCATTAATTAAAGCTATATAACATTTCTTAATTTACTTCAATATATATATATATATATATATCTGAAAAATTCAATTGAACATTAAAGTAGATTCTGTCAATTACAATTATATTTGTAAAATAATTATTCTGAATTTTTAATCGAATAATGTGTGAATTTAGATTACCAAATAATATGTAAATATTATTGTTCATTTATGTTTTTTGCTTGTTGCTATCATGTTAGAGAAATCCGTATGAAGAAGAAAATCGGATTTTATAATACGTTACTTAACTTATAAATTCTCTTAGGGAATATTTTTATTGTTTGTTTGTATCCGGCATCCAGAAAATCTTGTGCCATTTTTTTTTTTTTTTCCAGTGAGAAAAAAAGACTAGGAAATTTCATGCAAATGCATTTTATGTAACAAAATATTTCCGTCAGCTTCAATTTCTTATTTTCAGTGTGATACAAGTTTATAAATATCAAGTTTCTAAAAGTTCTTGTTATTAGAACCAAGGAATTTCAATTTGGTTTTCGGGATATCCTATGAATTTCGTAGCTACTCTTTCTAGCTATTCTATTTTTTGTAGCTATTATATTATAGCTATTTATATATTAAAAAAAATAATAAGGAGTAGAAGAAAAGGCTATTGTTAATGTCCTGGGAGTAAGAAGAATTAGCTAAATTATTGCACATTTAGTTAAAAAATTATCACACATTAATTTTTAACCTATGTCTAAAAACCACTCATTAAGAAATATACTAAAAATACTCTTAGCAACGATTTACAGTTGTAAATAAATGTTAATGTCTTTTTCATTGACGGTATAGGAGCGTATTTTGAGTTCCTGTTTAAATCCCGTATAATGTGAATTCTTAGTCATGTCCGAAAACTTTTAAGAAGTAACGTGAAAACAATCTATATAATCTTTCGCTGACGTGGAACACTTACGATTAAATTTTGTAGAAATGATACAATAGAGACTTCATAAAATATGGGATGAAAAAAAATAATGTATAGGTTATGTATTATTTTTTATTGCTTATGTTAAGCAATATTTAACCACGCGGATTCAGTTCAGGGATCTAATGAAAAAAATGACGACATTTATCGGAGGAGTTTTTTTTTTATAGAAAAATTTATTTCTAAATGTTGATTCTTTGCAAGCGTAATTTTAAATATAGCAATACTTTAAAGATATTAACGAAATATTAGCTTTTGTCATCAATTGAGTAAAAGGGCAATAATATAAACTATAACCAAAATAGTTACTTTTTTTTTTTTTTTTAACAAAACTGGTGAAAATGAATAAATAAAAATACATCGAAAATATGGCTAAAACTGGTGAAAATGAATAAATAAAAATACATCGAAAATATGGCTTCAAAAATTTAAAGGTCGCACCAGGTGTCCCAAAGCTGTAATGCCTGGGGAAGTATGAAAATTTTGTGGTCAAACAGGAATTTTACTTTGATATTTTTCTTTAAATGATTTTGTTTAACTATCATTCGCCTTTTATGCCACAAAAACCAATAATAAGTTGGCTTCTGATGAATTAAAATTTAAATCGGGTGGTGAAATTTGTATAAGACTTATATGTTTCAAATTTTAAAGATAAATAAAAACAGAAATAAATCACACAAATTTCGCACATGTTTGCCAGTTTATATTATTAAGATAAGATGAATAGATAATTTTTTCATGTTCCAATAATTATTTAAATAGTATTACAATAAATCATTTTATATTTAAAATTTACTTTGTAACGATTTGAAATAATAAATGAAGGAACATAAAAATATTCCATTAATTATTAAAATTTTATATTTAAATGATCACTTTTATTATACTGAAAGATACGTGGCATTTTCATTACACGGTCTAACAAAGCCAGATTACAAACTTTGGAGAATCTATAGATGCACACAGCTCTAGGTACCTATTAAAGTGCTCTGAAAGACATGAAGTAATTTATTTATACATTTCTAATGAAATGAAAAAAAAGGAACTTTGAAGTAATAAAGTTTTATTTTATAATTTTAGAAAAAAAAAAAAAAAAAAAAAAAAAACACTAGCTTATTTTTACGCTACTTTATAAAAGTTCACCGTGATATTCATTCAATAAGGTTCTTTCGAAAGTAAATTTTAAATGTAAAAGAAATATTATGTTTAAGATTCATTATTATTAACTTGATAATATATTTTTGAAAAGTGTGTTTTAAAATATACTTTATATAATTCAAATTCTTCCATTTTTTAGATATGAACATTCAGGATTTTGAAACAAGGTAAGCTAAAAAATACATAATTGAAATGAAATAAGAATGTCTGTAATTACCAATTCTCAATTTTTTGGGAATTAAAATGTTAAATAATAATGATAAAAATAATAATGATAATAAAATAATTAATTTAATTTATGCTAAGTGTAAATGCTAGTATTTGATTTTTTTTTTTTTTTTTTTTACGTAAAACGAATATTTATTAATCAGTGTGAGAAAACACGATTCCAATAATACAATTGCTTATTAAAATTATACAAATTTAAAGCAGCGACACGTATATTACATTAGCGGTACTTTCCTCTTTCGCTGATTGCTATATTTAAAAAATATATATATTTATTTACTCTGATATCATTAATTAATGTAAAATCTCCTAAGTAATGTCTAAAAAGGTAATAAAAAAAAAATCAATTTATTCAATCAAGACTCATCTTCCCGTCCTTATGCGCTGTCCTGGATAATCTGATAGCATACAAAATGTGGAGAATTCATACACAAATCTCAGTACAGTCCCACTGTCTTTGGCAGCTTCTTTCCAGCTCGCATTATCCTGCGCCTAGGTTACAAATGTCTACCGAAACTGGCGCCATACATAGGCTTACTTCGTGCCATGAAGCTATAGAATATTCTATTACCATGCTTCGTGCATACAGGGAAAAAAAAAAACTAAATCCTTTAGGATCCCTATTGAGTGATGAAAGAAAAATTATTGCGGATTAAGAGAAGACGCTTCTAAGATAAAGGGGGTGTGGAGATTCTTGAGAAAATTTTAAAGCAAAAACATATGACTGTTCAACCAGGTGTAAAAGAAACAAAATGGAGACTTTAAAGATGTCATTCCTGTGACAAGGAGGAAAAAGGAACAGTCGCACTTTCAAAGGCAAATAGGAAGTACAATAAAATAAAGACAAAAGGTATAAATGAATCAAAATGGTGGAAGGTTTGACAGAATTCTTTACTGTGATAAATGCACTGTAAAACTGTCGGATAAAATTTCAAAGGTATTGGTCAGCTAAATGAAAGATAGGTACTTAAATAAATAAAATAGTGAATTTGAAAAAAATAAATAAATAAAAATAAGACTCTAACATTTATTCTAATGAAGATATCAGGGATTTCAATAACATTAAACCTTCTTTTGAGAACGCAGATCATTTTGTAAAAAGCCGGAAATTTATTGGTCCAGTAATTCTTTAGCCTAAAATGGAATCACTTACGAACAATGTCTGTATAAAGTGAGAGATAGATCTTTGCATGTTGAATGTTACTCACAGAAAATTTATTATTGTCACCTTATTTACAATTAATTTGAACTTCCTTTCTGTTTATTATTATTAGAATTATTATTGCAGTATTGGTACAACGTAATTTTTCTTCTGCAACCTTAACCCATGTATTTCGTATTACCAATAGCAAATGAGTATCAAAGTATGTGTGTAGCGTTAGTCTGCTAATATTTACTGTAAAAAGATAACAATGACAACTAAAATTTGAAAATTCTACTTTAAAATTACCATCATACTAAAGGTTTGGGGAATTTAGGTATACGTTTTCGATCTCGATTGTCTGATGTTTGTATGGGTTTTGAGGCATGAGGAATCTGAAAATAATAAAATCAATGTAGTGTCCGTCTGTAGGCTAGTCTGCAAGTTTGATAGCATTTTATAGACATCATATCAAGAGCAAATGACTGTAAAGAGATTGTACCAGTTTTAAATAATTATTTATAAGACCACTTTTGAGTTTTGAGCACACATAAGCACTTTTGAGTTAAGACATTCTGCTTTAGTAATTTCGTATATATTCAAAATTTATGATTTTGTATCACGAGAAAGTTAATTTATCTCAACAGAAACACATTATTCCTATTTAAAACTACTTGTGAACATTTCTAACTTGACTTGATGACTTAATTTCTACTAAAAATTAAGTCATTAAGTTATTTCTATTAATCAGATATGACTTATTTTCTTTTAGAAATTTGTGAGTCCTGTGAAACATTTGGAAGGCTAATCTAAAAGTCTGTGACAATTTCCAAATTCAATAGTATTTATAAATGATCTACAATGATCCATCATTTTATATCATTACGTATATTTTAATCTAAGGAAAAAAAAATAGTCAATATAGAAAATTGGATACATACTCAGAACAGTGCCAGGATCTGAATTAAATTTCACCTTGAATACACGTTTAAATTATAATAAATAGGCCTCTTAAAATCTTAGAATTTTGATTGAAAAAAAGTTTTAAAGAATATGCCTAGATGAAATTTCTAGCTTTTATTGAATAAACTTCCAGCACATAAGGCTCTAAATCTAAGGTAACTTTTCCTAAACTCTGAACCGTTCCTGAGAATTGTTTGGGTAATCTTGTGTCATATATTAATAGCATAGAAATTGATACTTCTTGTGTCTTGTTCTAGCGTTTATTTACGTATTTATTTATTTATTTATTTCTATTTATTTTCAATTGGTAATGAGAAAATTTCGAGACGATTTTCGCAGAAATTTTAAACGAATATTTATGTATTACTATATATATCTATATCTATCTATCTATATATATATATATATATAAGCAACGTAATAAGGGATTTATTTCCTAAAATGACTGAAAATCCAGGCACAGGAAAAATACAAGCAAATAAATTGAAAATACGATTATATATTTTATGATTGCATCTTGATCGTGTAAAATAGAAAACACAGTTAAAAATCTGGAGTGACTCCACTCGACTTTCCGAACATTGAGTAATTAACAGTTTTGTAGATAAAGTAAAACAAGAGGAGTTGTTAAACGAACAAAAGAGAGAAAACCATAATAGAGTGTTTGAGTACTTTTCTCCATATATTACACGATGTTTTATTTAACGCTACTGAACTTTGAGCCCATAGATCATAATGATAAAGAATTTTCGTTGTGTCCCTGTAAAAAACCTATAAATGCTAGTTCACCAAAATGCTTATAGTTAGTGCAACAGCAATTTATAATATTCATATAAATTTTCAGCTCAATTGAATAAGGCGTTTAGATGCTATCGCACTTTTAAAAATTTGGTCCCATAGGCCATAATGATAAAGAATTTTTCTTTGTGTCCCTGAAAAAGAACTGTAAGTGCTAAATTCACCAAAATCTATACAGTTGGTGCAACTGTGACCTATAATATGTGTACAAATTTTTTGCTCAGATTAATAAGGCGTTTAGAAGCTATCACACTTTTAAAAATTTGGCCCCATAGGCCATAATGATAAAGAATTTTTCTTTGTGCCCCTGTAAAAAAACTGCAAGTGCTAGATTCACCAAAATCTATACAGATTGAGTAACTGTGACCTATAATATGTGTATAAATTTTTTGATCAATTGAATAAGGCGTTTAGATGCTATCGCACTTTTAAGATTTTGGTCCCATAGGCCATAATGATAAAGAATTTTTCTTTGTGTCCCTGTAAAAAAACTATAAGTGCTAGACTCTCCAAAATTTATACAGACTTAGTATCTGTGACCTATAATATGTGTATAAATTGTTTGCTCAATTGAATAAGGCGTTTAGATGCTATCGCACTTTTAAGATTTTGGTCCCATAGGCCATAATGATAAAGAATTTTTCTTTGTGTCCCTGTAAAAAAACTACAAGTGATAGATTCACCAAAATCTATAGGGTTCGTACTATGGTGACTTATATTATACGTACCAAATTTCAGCTTATTCGAATAAAGCGTTTAGACGCTAGCGTGTTCACCCACAGACATACACACATACACACATACACACATACACACATACACACACACATACATACATCATCGTAAAAATAGTGGAAACGGACTCAGGGGACCTCGAAACGTATAGAAACATCAAAATCTCCAATTCGGATTTTTGACATGATTACAATACTTTCCTCACTATAGTGTTCGGAAAGTAAAAAGTATAATTAATTTTACATTAACAGTTAAAATTAACCAACATTTTATTTATTTATTTTTTTCCTTTATTTATTTGTTTATTTTATTTTATTTTGTATGTGTGTGTGTTTAAGATTTGGTGCATGCAACTAAGGATATACTTTTCGCCTACAAATTTAGACTTTATTTCGGCAAAACATTTAATGAAATGTAAGATAACATTTTACAAGAAATCCGGATTTTTTTTTTTTTTTTACATGTTTATGTTCATTAGATATTTATATATTAAAACGGTTTTCCCTTAGACTAATCACTTCCTTTTATTATTTATTATACATAATTTTTAAATTGATAACTCTTTTTCTTTTTTTTTTTTTCATAATTTAAGTTTATTTTTTACTTTTATTTTTTTAGTTCTGAATCCAGGAAGAAAGAGGTTGATGACAGCAATGACACCAATGGAAAAGGTCCTGATATAATCCCTTTTACGATTGAGGCAGAAGGTAATAACTAATAATAAAAAAAATGCATTAGAATGTATTCGTTAAAGTTCGAGACGTTCCATTAAGAAAAATAAGTTAAATAATAAAATTTATATTAAATATAGTAACTTAAAAAAAAAAAAAAAAAAATCTATATATATATATGCGTGTTCTTTTCATTAATTTTTATTTTTATTTTTATTTTTTTTTAATAAATGTAATAACATAATTATAAATGAATAAACTGTTGCAAGGAAAGTCAAACAATAAGGCAAAATTTTAAAAGTTGGCAATATTTAAAAACAAATAAAGATAAAAAGTTGTGATTTATGCCAAAAGATATGGGAAAAAATCAGTTTAATTATTAAAATAAGGCAAAATAGAATACTTAAAATATTTTTTTTTCTGTTAAGGATGGGGCTGACAAGTTTATAATATCAATTCTTGATACGTCGATTAATGATGCACTATTAAAGAACAAAATAATAACAATTATCAAGAGTGAAAAGGATTTCACAGTCCCTTTTATGCAACTTCGAGCATCAAATTACTTAACTTACCTTTGAAATTTCAACTCTACAAATCGGATTTCTGGAGGATAACTTTTATTAGTTGATTCCTTATACTATCAAAAACTCCCAGAATTACCAACCTGAGAAACATAGAGACACTGAAGAAGAAAAAAAGTCTAGTGCAATAAACAGCCAATATTTTTTAGAAAAACTGGACTGACTCCCCTCAACCTTCTGAAAATTAAGTAATTAACTGTTGTATAAATAAATTAAAGTATGAGAAATCATTAAATAAACGGGTAAAATTTTAAAAGGTATTTGAGTTTTCTTTATTTATATAGCATATTCTTTAAATTAACGCTATTGCCCTTCAAATAATTGAAGTCCATAGATCATAATAATAATAATAATAATAATAATAATAATAATAATAATAATAATAATAAATCTTTGTGTCCCTGTAAATATCTATAATATAAATATCTATAAATATCTATATCTATATTAGCTCAATTGAATTCCACTTTTAAGACGCTGTCGTTTTATAATATGAACCAATATACATACAACAATGCTAAAGAATTTTTCATTGTGTCTTGGTCAAAAGACTATAAGGGATATATTCTCGAAAATACATACAGTACGGTGGTCTATAACATGAATATACATTTTCAGCTCAATCAGGTATGGCGTTTAGACGCTATCGCACTCTAAGAAAACTGAGCCCATAAGGCATAATGGTGAAGAAATTTTTTTTGCGACCCTGTAATATATATATATATATATATATATATATATATACATGCTAGAATTACCAAAATCTAATCCATTCGTGCAACGGTGACCTGTAAAATGTATACAAATTTTCAGATCAATCGAAAAAGCATTTTGGCGCTGTCGCACATTAAAAACTTGGGTCAGTAGACCATAACGATAAATAATTTTTCATTGTGTCGGTGTAAAAAAAAAAAAAAATCTATAAGTGCTAGTATTATCAAAATCTATTCAGTTTGTGCGTTGATAACTTATGACATGTGTATAAATTTTCAGACCCATTAAACTAGGCATATAAACGATGTAGTGTTTGTTCACTCACATGCAAACACACATCATCGTAAAAATAGTAAAAAATCAACTGAAGGAATCTGAAAACCTGCAGAAACACCAAAATCTCAAAATCAGATTTTTAACATGATTGCAATGCAATACTTCCCTTACATATGTATGTTCGGAAAGTAAAAATGCCATCAGCCAACATGTATCTGTCATACAGAGGAAAATGCTGCTTATGTTCTGAACAACTCTAATGCTAGTATATAATTAGCAGTAAATTGTATAGTTTTAAACTTCTTTGTGATGTTTAAAAAAATATGGAGTGACTCCACTCGACTTTCCGAACATTAAGTAATTAAGTAAAAGAAAATATTATAATAGGGTGTTTGAATACTTTTCTGCTTAAAAGTACGTTGTTTAATTTAACGCTATTGTTCTCAAAAAGTTTGAGCCCATTGACAATAATGAAAAAAAAAAAATCGTTGTGTCCCTGTAAAAATATATCAGTGCTCTAGATTCATCAAAATCTATACAGTTCGTGCGACGGTGACCCATAACACGTATATAAATTTTCAACTCATTCGGATGCAGCGTTTAGACGCTATAGCAATTTAAATAATTTAAGCCCATAAGCCACAATGATAAACATTTTTTCTTTGTGTTCCTGTAAAATCTGTAAGTTCTAGATTCTCCAAAATTCATACAGTTTGTGTGACGATGATCTATAACATGTATATAAATTTCCAGCTCAATCGAATAAGGCGTTTAGACGCTATAGCACTTCATAGAATTTGGGCCCGTAGGGTATGATGATAATTTTTTTTTGTTGTTGTTGTATTTCTGTAAAAAAAACGAAAAAAACTGTAAGTGCTACATAGTTCAAAATTCATATAGTTAGTGTGACGGTTATCTATAACGTGTATATAAACTTTCAGCTCAATAGAATAAGGCGTTTAGACGATATTGGCATTAAACTTTTAGAGCCCATGGGCTATAATGATAAGAAATTTTTCTTTGTGTTCCTGTAAAAAAAAAAAAAAAAAAAAAAAACTATAAATGTTAGATTCATCAAAATCTATGCATTTCGTACGACGGTGATTCTTAACATGTGTATAAGTTTTCAGCTCAATTAAATAAAGCATTTAGACGCTGTCCACTTCAAAAATTTCAAACCATAAGCCATAATGATTAAGAATTTTTTGTTGTGTCCCTGTAAAAAAAAACTATAAGTGCTGGATTCACCAAATATTACACAGTTTGTGCAACTGTAACCTATACGGTGCACGCATATAAATTTTCAGCTCAATCAAATAAGGGATTTAGACGCTATCGCACTTGAAATTAATTCAGTGCATATGCCATAATGATAAAGAATCTATTTTTGTGTCCTTGTAAAAAAAAAAAAAAAAAAAAAAAACTGTAAAAGATAGATTCACCTAAATCAATAAGGTTCGTTTTACGGTGACCTATAACACACGTACCAATTTTCAGCTCATTCGAACAGCTTTTTTAGACGCTGTCGTGTTCAATCATACACACACACATACATACATCACGAAAAATCGTATAAAATCGTATAAATCTCCGAAAGGGAAAGTTGTATCAAAACCATAGTTGAAGGTGTACTATTAGACACCAAATTAATACCAAATATATATTTGTAACATTCTACGGCTGTTCTTTTTTCAGCTGCGCAAGGTATAAAATACATTTCGCAAATCATGACTACAATACTTTCCTTATGTATAATGTTCGGAAAGTAAGACATCGTTACTTTTTATGCTATCTGCCTGATATTATAACTCTGGCAGCCTGATTTTTTGATCGAAAATAAAACTAATCTTTTTCTTACTCGTTTGTCAGAAGAATATCTTACATTGTTATATCATTTAATGGAATCCGTAAAATATTTATTTATTGATTTTGAATATATGGTTATTATTTTTGTAATTTCCTTAATTTACCCGACAGAAAAGTGTGTATTTAATAATGTCAAATTTCTTGTGTCACTTAAATAATATATTCACTTCTTTAATTTACAGTTTCTAAAATTGAAGATCAGATTCAATATCTGACTTCACATGATACCTCTCCAAAAGTTCCTGTAAGGGAAAAGTACACGCACACAGTCTTATAACGAAAAATTCTGTTATGCCTTATCTATTTCGTCCAAGTAAGTATTTGCTAACTTTTTATATGACTTATTTTTGATTGTATCAATATTTATGAAAGCAAATGAATGCGTTACACTGTAAAAGTGTTAATATAAAAATGATAAAAGAATTAATCATTTAATCTGATTATGTATATTAATTAAATAACTTTCTCGAATAGAACAATTCAAAATGCGAAATTTCAAAAATGTGAAAAATTAAGAACCTATTAATTTTCTCTAAAGAATATATTTGAAATATTTCTAAAACATTTTTATGCCACTTGAGAAGACGAGTTTCGAATTTGCTTTCTTTGGTTTCGTTGACACATGCTTTATCTTTTTATATAGTCCATCACTTATACTTTAATGGAGAATCATACTAAATCTCTATTGTTCTAGCTGACTGAATAAAATGTTTCACTATAATGTTACTGTTCTATTGCTTATTTTGTAAAAAATAACGGTAATATTTATAGTAGAATGTGATTGCATTCATTTTACCCAGAACATTCTGCTATTAAATAGGGTAATTTACAGCGAAAATGTCTGTAAAGAGAGACTATTTTATAGATTTTTCTGTTGTAAATTATTTCTTTTTAATAGCAGAAAGTGTTCTCACCCCTTTTGCCAGTACATTGTGCTGTATCGTTCTTTTTCACAGTGTAGCTATTAAATATAAGGCGTTTTGCTTGTTTTCTGGTTTCCCTGTCCATGGTAGAGAAGTTGAACGTCTGTATCGTGATTCATTTTGTTGTGTGGAAAAATTACGTCGAGAGGGTTGAAATATATTTGACACGAACAAAGTGTTAAATCTAGCGGTTCTTTTATATATATATATATATATATATTACATTGCTGCCTGCAATTTCCAAATAGACGTAATATATTTGAATACTTTTGAGTGCCCCTGTACACGAACCATTTGCTTCATCTCAACGAAAAGCGCTATATGATACACATTTAGCATACCGAGTTTGGAATTTCTGCTACTATTTGTTCTTGATATATGCTGATAACACACACACAGACACACAGAGAGAGGGACACACAGACCATTCGCTAAAAACATGATTTTCGTATTCAGGGCACTTCAGAATATGTAAATGTAACAAAAACTCACGTTCGAAAATTTGACCCTAAAACAATACTTTCTCGAGCCTATGGGTAAGAGAAAGTAAAATGGAAATGTAAGCTTTTATATGAAAGCTTTTGTGGTGCTAAGTCTCCTTCAAGTACGTAAAAAATTATGAATAAAAGTCTATTACGCTATTTTGATGGGAAGCATACATTTTTAGAAAAATAAGTCGGATGAAAGTTCAACAGCAAATACAAGTTGTAGACAGAATGTACTGCACTACCACCTCGCTTGTTAGCGCCGTTACTTTGTGGCTGACTTGTTGGCCGTTCATTTTTGGGGAATGTTGCGCTTCAGCAACCGCTGTGATAGGTATAAATCTTCTATGAAGAAAATAAAGCACAATGAGGTTATTAAGAAGAAGTCCAATATTGGAAGATTTGGATAACTTTAATAACACACCTTTATGTCGGACCACCAGAGGTCAGATATACGCAAAAATAAATAAATAAATAAATCACACCGCTATTTTTCAAACCTTACTAAAATAATTACCGTGGGTTCATTTTTATTGGCCGGTTTCTTTTTTTCCTTAACTAGACAGCTCTACCACCTGCTCGCTCCGCTCACCAACCCCCGAGGGAGGCTTCGCCTCCCCACGACTCACTTTACTTATTAACGCATGCAGAGTTCTGCCCGCCTATTCGCTGCTTTCTTTCACTGAAAAGGAATATTAATAGTGCATATTACAAGACAAAAGCAGAGAATTATTATGGAAATCCTCATAATAGAAAAAAATTCAAAATATCTGGACCATTTTGCATTACAGCTTTAGTATATGACCTTTTTTATTTCTTTTTTACAACCGTAGATCCGGACCGCGGTACCCAATTCGGAAGAGCGCCGAGCTCGTAATTGGAAGATTACGGATTCGGTTTTCGAGCCGGGCAAAGACCGTCGTGTACAGTCGGCTGCAAAATTATTCGAGCACTAGCCAATAATTTCTATATTTAAAAAGTACACTTAAGACTGTTTTGTTAAGTAAATCCTTGTCGAATCGTGTTCTTAGACTGATTAAGAACATGACTCGACAAGGATTTATTTAACAAAGCTGTATTAAGTGTACTTTTTTTTTGGCAAGGATTATTGCTAGTGCTCGAATAATTTTGCAGCCGACTGTATACTAATGGTGGCTGCTGCACGTAAAATATGTCATGGTCTCAATATTCTCCATGTTCCCATCAAAATTATACCTCTGGGGGGCCACCGAAGCTGGAGAGCTATCCCCTTCGTGTAGGACCAAAACTGTGGTGGCACGTCTCCGGGACATCCGTAGGGGTGCGTCCCAGACCGTCGCCAATTATTCATAGCGCAGTAATGCTGCGGCGTCAAACACAACCTACCTAATTATCTACCTACCTGCAACCGTGGATCATATTTTAATTTTCTAAAAGTAGCGAAAAAAGTTGATATTTATTTTATTTCTTTTTCACATCCATGGTTTCGGACCGCGGTACCCTAATCGGTAAAGCGCCATGCACGTAATTGGAAGATTGCCGATTCGATACTTGAGCCGGTAAAGATCGTTGTGTAAACTAATGGTTACTGGTGCACATACAATCTGTGGTGGCTGCAAAGTCCTCCATGTTTCCATCCACACTATACCTTCCATCCACACTATAACTAAAGCGGGAGGAGGGGGGGTATCCCCCCAGTGAAGGATCAAAATTGTGATGGCATGTTTCCGGAACATCTTTAGGGGTGTGTCCCAGACCGTTGCCAATTACCCATAGCCCAGTACTGGTGTGACGTTGAATCCAACGTACCTACCTACCTACGTACAATCATGGATCATATTTAATTTTTCCGTGTAAAATGACTTCATGACAGAAGAGCAACGTCACTGGGAGAATCTTTTTTTCAAAATGGCAAACAGAGTACCTTCATAAACATGTCGTTTTTAGTTAATAACTACATTAATTAAAGTGATAGAAATTTCTAAGCAGCTGAAATGTCTGCCTTGTAGTATTCGGAACACATTGATACCTCTCATGACGCGAAAGACTCTACCTTCCGCTAGAAGATGCTGTCGCAGACAAAAAATTTTGATGCCAATGACAGTAACTTTTTTTTTAATACATAGAGATTCCCGACAATGTAAAGGATATATGCATCAATATGATTACAGTATTCCACTACGTAGCATTAATTTTAAATATATGCATAGAATGTTCTGAATATAGCTAATAAAGGTTATATTCAGAATATATATATATATATATATATATATATATATATATATATATATATATATATATATATAACATAGCTTACAGTAATAATATAAAGGTTTATAAATATTACCAGTAATTCCAACAATTAAAATTATATAATTGAAATAAAAATAGTTAAATATAAAAAAATTGGATTTTTTTTAATACATTGTTTAGTTAGTATTTCATGGTAAAAACCGGATATGTGCATGAAAAAAGGGATATATACTGCTTTTGAGAAGAAAAAAAAAAGAAAGTATATATTGTTATAGTTAAATCAAAATTACTTTAACTAATAATTAATTATTTAAATATAATCTAGTCTAAATCATTCCTAAAAAAAAAATAGAAAAGAAAATCATTATGAGAACATTTGGGTAAATGCACATGATTGATATTTGTATGCATATATATATTTGTTCAGTATATTATATCTATAATATGCAAAAGTTTATTTTCAAAAGAAGCAGTTTAAAAATCAGACTATTTTTGCATGTAAAATGTAAATAATTATTATTTGTGTACATTACTTGTTCAATTATACAATGGAGATGTTTATGGTAGTATATGACTTAATTTATATAATTTGTTTAACGTTAGCAGTTTTATTTTATATTTTTCAGGTACACCATATCAAGACTTTGTTGAGACCCAGAAATAACATTATGTGCTACGAGATGGATTCATGAAGATATTCTTCATAGACATTTATAAATGCTGCTCAGTATACATATAAAATCCTGTTCTGTCCAAATAAATAAATGCATGTTATTTTTAAACATACATTTTGCAAACTACATATTATATTTTTTTACTCAGATGTTGATTTATATATATTACTTTTAAATAAATTCTGTAAAAAAAAGAAGAAGAAGTTTTTATTTATTTTATAATTATAGAATTGCGTCTTTATTGTTTAGTTTTGCTACGATATGAAAACTGGAGTAACTAATAAAATACGTTAGCCAATGATATTTTTGAGTTAATACGTAAGTAAAATTTCTAGGTTAATAAATTAATAAATAAAACACTTTAAAGCACGTATAAAAGTTTTAAAAACATATATTTAATTAAAAGCTACATATTTCTAAGCTTTTCGCCCTGAAAAGCAGGACATCATCAGGAAGTCTACATGGTTTTGCACAATGTGCAGCTGTGTTACAAATATATATATCATAAATCAGGTTAAAGCTACAGTTACATCGCTACTTTAATACAAAAAGAAATTTTAGTTCATTGGTTGGAGCCATTCTACATTGACATTGAGGCAATACTTTCTACACACTGAGGCAATTTCTAGGTACTAATATGTATAATATATTCAAATTCACTGTAGTTATTCAAAGACACGTATACATTCGTATACAGCCTTAGAGTAAATTTATACAGTTTAGTTATCATATATAAATATATATATACATTCACATACAACCTATAAAAAAATTATAATGGCCGTCCATTTTTAGTTGAAATAAACATAAACAAATTTTGTCTCTAAGTGTCTTTTCTCTGTGGAAATCAAAAAACATATTTAATAAATTATACAACAAGGGATTTTGTTGTACAATACTATTAAATTATGTTTTATAGAAGTACTTCACAAGCACAATAAGACATTGGGATTCACTTGGAAGTCTTTAACAAGCAACAAAATGGCGTGCTTTTTTTCCCCCCATTTTCAATAGAGAACATACAATAGTGAATTTGATTATCATTACTTTCATAAGGATCATTCAGAATAAATTGTCATGCTGAGAAACTTCTAATTATTTTTTTCCTAAATCGTTCCAATTACATTAGTTTTTTGTTATACTTTGTCCCGAGTAAAGTACGGAAAATGCTTATGTTTCCTGAAGAAAAGTATAAATCAGATAGGATTCACACATAAAAGAAAATTTTCTAACAAATACTTCAGAGCCATTTCTAAGATACCAAAGTCGTGTGAAAGGAATTGAACACATGTTTCCGCTTACCTAGATTTTGATTTTTATCGTATCAATAAATTCATCTATACTGCGATTGTTACTAAAAAGAACAGTTATATGTTCCGTACCACCCAAGATTTATTTCAAATATTATTATCAATAACCTTTTAACATTTATTTCAAAAAGAATCTTGTAAAGTGGACCATTGTTGTACAAGTCCGAAGTACGTTTGATACTTCGAAATGAAAAAAAAAAAACATTGCAAGGCAGTCATTTTTGAGTAATAATTAAAAAACGTTGAATAAACACCATAAAATACTAGAACTGACAACATTTATTTTAGGTCGAAGGAAAACACGGCCATTCGTCAGGCGAACAAGGAAGGCACGTGTGCTGCAAACAAACCAGTTTTGTGCGTTGCCCAAACTTTTGCAGCACCCGTGACTACTTTGTTCGCCTGGCGCAAGGTCATGATGTCTTTCGACTCGTAACAATTATTGTGAGTTCTTGTATTTTATAATGTTTATTTAATGTTAGTTTACTTATTACGTTGCATAGTATTTTTTCCAAAAGTACTAGTTACAATATCGGGGATAAATATTATCCAATATTGTAACACTATAAATTTATATTAAATTTAAATTTATAAACTTTTCTTTTTAGGTTTAATAGAGCGCATTATGAATGTAATCGAAGCATGTTTACGTACACAAAGTTTGCTGAGGTCCTCGTTATAAGTTGTTCTCATACATTTTTACTATATTCATGCTATAGCCATGTTAAATCAATGAACTTAGAGGACTGCCCGACACTGTCGAAGTTTAAAATTCTCTAACACCAGGCCATCCTTTCCCTGCGTAGGCCCACCAGCGGCCGAGCGGTTCTGCGCTCAAAGCTGGTAGATGGGAGGTGCCGGGTTCGATCCCAGGTCGCGCTCATCGACCTAGCCGTTCGGAGTTTTCCGTGGTTTCCTCCGAAACTCGCGTAAATACGGGCTAGGACCCCTTAGAAAGACCCCCACGGAGGGCATTCCCCCTCTAGGCCTAGGACACATCAGGAGTCAATCAGCCTTAAATCCTACAACCAACCAACCAACCTTTCCCTGCATTCACACATTTTCTCTATCGTATTTTAATATGTAATAATATTGTTGTACAATTCATATTTTAGTTTTCACGCAACTCCAAGGTATTTTCTATGCGATAATTTTCACAATCGTAATTTATCAACTGATATCCTATTCTTCCGTATGTTATGGAAATATCTATTACGACAGTCTTTGCCCGCTTCGCTGGGTACTATATTTCACAGAATTCTTAGAATTCTATATCATTATTAATAAAATCTCAAAAAACCCAAAAATTAATTAAAAAAAAAAAAAAAGAATCACTGAAATCAGTCGAAACTTGAATTAAAGTTCCCGCGGCGTTTGGCACTGGTATTATCGCTTGCAACAATGGAAGTTCAGGTCTCCACTGCCTTTGGCAAGCGAATTATCAGCTCTTTCCTCCCACCTCTCCATTTGGTAAGTTAAAAGTTTCACAAAATATCATCAAGGTGCATATTGTGTAAAATTAGTCAACACCCATTCACAAATATTCCTCATTTTAGTGTAATTTGAAGCAGATTTAAGCTTACAGTCACCAGAAAAATTAATCGAGCGCTGGCCCCCCACAAAAAAAAAAAAAAAAAAATACATTATAATATTTAACCGATTGATAATAATAATAATAATAATAATAATAATAATAATAATAATAATAATAATAATAATTTTGAATATCAATCGAATTAATTCGACTCCAATTTTCAATAGTTATCATTCATCTCCCAACGTATACATCCTATATTGGTTATAAAAAAATATAGATAATAATCATTTTTAAAAAACGAATAAAGATGACGACGGATGGATGTAAAGAAATCGAACAACTTTTAATTGAAAAGGATAAATGCGGACAAATAGAAGAACTTCGAATTGAAAATAAATTGTTGCTCTTAGAAATTAAACGGTTATGGGAAAAATTGGATTATTTGCAAAATAGAGACTTAAACAGGTTGAATGAAGAGAATGTTCAATTAAACGAAAAAAATGTCAAATTAAATGCGGAAAACCTTTGGTTGACGGACGAAAAAGCTAACTTGAAGGAAGAAAATGTCTGGTTACACGAAGAAAATTTTAAATTGAATACGAAATTTGCTACTTTGAAAAACGAAAATGACACCTTAAAACAAGAAATTAATATTTTAAAAGAAGAAAAAACTAGTTTGAAAAAAGAAAACGCATGGTTACATGATCAATATACCAAGGCTACCGTTAAAGATGATGCTATAAAAGAAAAATTATATATAATTGAAAATATCTAACAAACATTAAATAATATGATTATGCATTTATAATTTTTTTAAAAAACTTTCAGATTGTTTACATTTATGAAATAAATAAGAAATTATTTTCTTTAAAATTAATTAATTAATTAATTAATCAATTAAAAAAAAAAAAAAAAAAAAAAAAAAAAAAAAAAAAAAAAAATTTTTTTTTTTTTTTTTACATCATCTAAAACATATAAATAGTTAACATACTCCGTGTAACTTTATTAATTTTATTAAACGGTAAGGTAATTATGGATGTTTCTCTATCCGATATTTGTTTGGTGGTAGATATGGATGGTTTTCCCATTTACGAATTCTTTCTCACGAGAGAATTTGGATACGAATCCCTCATTGACGGTACAAACGACTCACAGAGGTACGATCTGACGAAAATGCAAGAGACATTATTCGAAAACCCATTTGAAGGTGTCAAGGAATTTCTAAAAGAGGCCGGCATGGAAAAGGAATACGAAGAGCACGGGTCGAGAATTCGAGAAAAAATTCGACGGCAGTTTTTTGGGAAGGAATTGGAGACTATTAAAAATATGACGAGTGAAGTGCATGGTTTACCATTTACCCCCGTTGACCAAGAAGTGGTCGAGAAATATGAAAATATGGAATCCGACATAAAAAAGTTATACGAATCGCATAAGACCGAAGACAAACCGATTGTAGCCTATAAAGGGGATCCGTGGATCGAAGCATTGATGGATTCTCTCAAAATACCCACAGTCAATCTCGAAAACTTTGGATGTCCCGACTTTAAATGTTTACCGATGCCGGAAAAAAAGAAATGCGATTACCACGCCCGCGATGTTAATAAAAAATTTTCGTGTCCCAAAGAGAGATGTGCCGCTTATGCAAACTGGATTAGAGAACAGTTGGTAGAGATTTCAAAAATTACCGTATCCAAAGACGGAAAGTGGATAACCTTTGGTTGATGGACGAAAAACCTAACTTGAAGAAAATTTTAAATCGAATACGAAAGTTTGTCTAACAAATATTAAATAATATAATTTTGATTGATATCTATAATTTTTTAAAAACTTGAGATTATTTAAATTTATAAAACAAAGAAATTATTTTCTTTAAAATTAATAATTAACTTGAAAAAAAAAAAAAAAAAAAAAAAGTTGAATTTTTCTTCGAGTCCAAGATGTAGTCTTCATTTTTAAAAAATAATTGATTTATTTAATCGATGATTGATTAATTAACTAATTAATTTTTTAGAAATGAAAACGACTACATCTTAGACTCAAAGGAAAATTTAATTTTCAAAAAAAAAAAAAAAAAAATTTTTTTTTTTTTTTTTTTTTTTTTTTTTTTTCCTCCCAAGTGTTGGTTGAATTTTAATATATATGATATTGATAGGACTAGATAAATTTATTGTGACGAAAAGCAGGTTATCAAAGATGAAAATATATTTATTTTTGACTAACTGAAAGAGTGAGGGTTAAAAAACATATATAAAACTTTTCATTCAAATTTATATGTAATATTTTCAGAGTTATATTTTCCCCATTTCTTTAAAGATCAAAAATGTAAAAAAAAAAAAAAAAAAAAAAAAAAAAAAAAAAATTTTTTTTTTTTTTTTTTTTTAAATTGAAGAAAATATAAATTTACAATATTGATAGGTTTAAATAAATTTATTATAAATGATAACTTAGACTGTGTGTCGATTTTCGAAAACTCAATATAAGAATTAAAAAAATTTTTAATTTCTATTTATTTTATAAATATTAAAATTATAAAGAATAAATATATAAGTAAATAAATATAAAAAGATTAAAAAATAAATTTTATTTGAATTTAAGATGTAGTTTTCATTTTGAAAATTAATTGATCAATGAATTATTTTAAAAAATAAAAACAAATAAATATTCAATTTGAAAAATAAATTACTTTAATTTAATCATTTTCAATTTTGAAAAAAAAAAAAAAAAAAAATTTTTTTTTTTTTTTTTTTTTTTTTTTTTTCAAGTGTTGGTTGAATTTTAATATATATGATATTGATAGGACTAGATAAATTTATTGTGACGAAAAGCAGGTTATCAAAGATGAAAATATATTTATTTTTGACTAACTGAAAGAGTGAGGGTTAAAAAACATATATAAAACTTTTTATTCAAATTTATATGTAATATTTTTAGAGTTATATTTTCCCCATTTCTTTAAAGATTAAAGGTGAAAATAATTAATGTAATAATTTCATTATCCATTCAAATGGACTTGGACATAGTATTTTCTAATTTATATTTTTAATGTCAACACCAATTAACGTATATGACAAAGAAAGGTATGCTGCAAACTTGAAGAATATTATGTTTATGTAAGTTATTTTTCATCCGATGAGGAAAGATTTCCACCTGATGGAGAAAGATTTCCACCTGATGGAGAAAGATTTCCACCTGATGGAGAAAGATTTCCACCTGATGGGGAAAAATCATTCTAAAATTCACCATAGTAAATATTTATAATCTAAAAATTTTTTGAGATAAGTAAAAGATTTGGAAATTAAGACGAATTAATTTTTTTATCATCATTCTAAAATAGACCATAGTAAATATTTGTAATTTAAAAAAAAATTCACGGTGATTCGGGAAAATAAAGACCATTCTAAAATGGACCATAGTAAACATTTTTAATTAAAAAAAATTAGGATTGATTCGGAAAAATAAAGACTCAAATAGAATTTTACTCTATTTTTTATATTTTCATTCTAAAATGGACAATAGTAAATATTTAAATTAAAAAAAGTTTTGAGATGATTCTGAAAAATAAAAATATTTTTATATTGCCATCTAAAATGGACAATAGTAAATATTTAAATTTTAAAAGTTTTAGGGATGATTCTAAAAAAATAGAATTTTACATGCATTATTTTTTATATGTACATACATTATTTTTTATCTTCTTTGAAAGGCACGGACAAATTTTCATCGCTCAGATCCAAGGCAATATGGATGATGCATTAAACATAGACATTGATCCGGTTCTTTTACTCGGTTATGAATCGGATAAATAGAATGCGGACGGTATTTTCTTGGCAATATAGATATCGGTTCGGCCCTTTCGCTTCGTTATAAATAATTCAGCGATGTATTTTCATTTGTTCTTTCAGAGGATCAACTAAGTTTTTCTAATTCATTTTTTGAAAAATTGCTCATCTTCAGGTGAAAATCTTTCTTTTTCAAGTGGAAACTTTTCATTTTCAGGTGAAAAATCTATGACTATCAGGTGATAAGTCTATGATTATCACCATTAAAAACATTTTGAAATACTTCACTGCAAGACAGGTTATAAAAAGTTTAAGACAGGTTATAAAAAGTTATATTTGAAAACGGCTTCCGAAAAACAACTTTAACATTTAAGACAGGTTATAAAAAGTTATATTTGAAAGCGGCTTCCGAAAGTAATTGTTAATCTGACTCTGTCGAAGTAAAATTTAGACAGCTCGAAGATAAAACAACTTTAACATTTAAGGTTATAAAATTTCTTTGTCATATATTTATATTGACATGGAAAATGAATCATAGAAAAATATTATTTATTAATTAATTAATAATTAATGACTAAATCTTGGACTCGAAATAATAAATTAATTTAAAAAAAAAAAAAAAAAAATTAAATATAATTCAATATAATTCAATATTGGATAATAGTTTAACGCAAAAAAATGGGAGTTGGACAAAGTATCGTTGGCCATAAAAAAACTATGATCAACGATACTTTGTCCAACTCCCATTTTTTACTCTTAATTTTTTTTTACCTTTTATAGCTTTACACTATAAAAAATCATTAAGACTTTCAATGTAACTTAAAGAAAAAAAACAAACAAATACAAATAGATAACAAAAGTTTTATTATACATAAATAATATTTACAAAACAAATAATATTTAAAATGAATATATTTTTTTCTCAAAAAAAGTAGAAGAAATGTAAGTTGCATATATAAAAGATAAAAAAAAATATTTATCGACTCATTAAAATATCATTAAAAGTTTTATTAAATTCTGCTAAGAAACTCATATTTTCATCTTTTAAAAATTCATATCTAAGTAATAAACGTTGAATTTTTTCTTTTTCCCGGACACTGCATTTCAATTTGTTAAATTTTAAAGAAACTAATTTTATCATATTGAAATTATTATTATGAAGTAAAAGGCACGACCTTTTAAAATCTATTTGGAGATCTTTAGCTAGACGATAGGATTCAGAAAGTGGCAAACTTACATTTCTTCTAGAAGTCGATGGTCGGGATTGAAAATATCTCGATTGAAGAAGAGGACGGCCGGTGCTCGATGGTTCAGCAGCATCGGGAGGAGATTGGAAAATTTCTCGGTCGTCTCGAGAGTTCGCAGAGGAATTCAATGTCTGTTCTGGCACTTCGAAGTTTCTTTCGGAAGAGAGCAATTCCAGGTATAACGAAACCGGGCGGGTGCTCGACGGCTCCGAATCATTTGGAGGAGATTGGAAATTTTCTGGACCGTCTCGAGAGTTCGTAGATGAATTTGATGTCTCTTCTTGCACTTCGAGGCTCTGCTCCCCGTCTGAAACTCGAGACTTGTTCAAATCGTTTTCGAGCCAACGATAAAAACAATTTCTTCGGCAGATGGAACATTCGAAAGTAGATTTAACCGACAAATGATCAAAATAGGATTTCAAACAAGTCCTGTGATAGGCATGTCCACAGGCTAAACAATATTTGTCTTGTAATATCAAATCTAAACATATTACACATTCCATCGCAATAATGTAAAAAAGATCAAACTCACAAATGCAGAGCAATGAGAACGCCAAAAAATTGAAAGACCGACTGAAAATCCGTCGCTATATATACGCCTTTTTGAACTTTGCATCGAGGGACATTTGACCTCTGATATCTCGATAAAAACGCGTTTCTTTTTCTTCCTTCTCGAAAAGGAAAAAAAAACAAAACACTTGAACTTTTTGCACTTTGTATCTTTATCAGGTCGCGTGATTTCGTGAGAATCGAGGTCACGGGGAAAAAGAAATGCGTTTATCTTTTTCTAAATTATTTTGCGTGAGAAAAAGATAAACTAGATTATCGGGGTTAAGATTTTGAAATTAAATTCTACAAAATTGATCGTGAGGTCGAGAGCATCGCGGTTCAAAGTATTTGGGACGGGTTCACGATGAAAAAAGTGATTTCATGCGAGGTCAGGTCTGTCTACGGGGCAACTTTTGTAAAAACAAGGGTCCGCGCTAATCAAAATCATTTACAAAAAAAACAAATGAGATTGCTTTTTAAATATCAAATCGTTTTCCAATAAAAAATATCTTTTTGATAATCTTCCAATTTCATAAATATAATATTTTTCGAGTAACGATATAAAAATTAGTTAATTCTCTGAAAGAACAATAGAAAATAATTATGATAGATTGTTATCGTTAAATTAGGATATTGTTCTCGAAATGTCTTTCATTTTTGAGTGTCTAAAAACATTTTAGCGTTTCCCGGTGAACTTGCAAATTTTTCAGCTCAACATCATATACAAAACAACAATCAGAAATCTTTAATATACTTAAACTTACGTTATAATTTCAAACAGGTTATTACAAAAAGACCAAGATAAATTATGATAGATTGTTATCGCTAAATTAGGATATTGTTTTCGAAATGTCTTTCGTTTTTGAGTGTCTTAAAAACATTTTAGCGTTTTCTACGTTATAATTTCAAACAAGAATTTCAAACTAGCAGTAATTACAAAAAGATCAAGATAAGTTATCGCTCAATTAGGATATTGTTCTCGAAATGTCTTTTCATTTTTGAGTGTCTAAAAACATTTTAGCGTTTTTCCCGATGAACTTGTAAATTTTTCAGCAGCCTCGATAGTCAAATATTTTATTAGAAATCTTTAATATGCTTAAACTTACGATTGTTATCGCTAAATTAGGATATTGTTCTCGAAATGTCTAAAAACATTTTAGCGTTTCCCGGTGAACTCGCAAATTTTTTCAGCAGCCTCGGTCGTCAAATATTTTGTCGTATATAAGTTCATTGTTTGGTCCGTGGACAGATAATTCATGTTATGTAATATTTAGATATATGGGCAGAATTTATAATGACCGTTTCGCACCTCACTGAGTGCGAGGACAAGAAAACATCGCTTTAGCCAATCGGAATTCTATGCTTTTGATTTTATATTATAAATTTCATCAAATATTTTGTCGTATATAAGTTCATTGTTTGGTCCGTGACTCTGTCGAAGTAAAATTTAGACAGCTCGAATATAAAACAACTTTAACATATAAGACGGGTTATAAAAAGTTATATTTGAAAATAGCTTGAATTTATTTCCCGAGAAATGACCGTTTCGCACCTCACTGAGTACGAGGACAAGAAAACATCGCTTTAGCCAATCGGAATTCTATGCTTTTTATTGTAAATTTCATCAAATATTTTATCGTATATAAGTTAATCCGGACAGACAATTCATGTTATGTAATATTTTGTCGATAAAAATTATTCGAAACTTTGTAAGTTTTTACAAAAGTAGAAAAATTATAGAATTATAAGTTTTTACAAGAATAGAAAAATTATAAATTATATGTTTTTACAAGAATAGAAAAATTATAAATTATATGTTTTTACAAGAATAGAAAAATAATAAATTACATGTTTTTACAAGATTAAAAAATAATAAAAACAATTAAAAAGGTAAGGCTTTAGTTTTTAACTTCTAAAATAATTATTCAATTGCAATTTGCTTTCGATAACCATAACATTTCGAAGCCAGGAAAATGAATATTTGAAAAAATTCGGTAGAAATAAATATTTATATATAGTTTTATACTTTGGAGAAAAAATAAAATAAAATAAAATAAAAATTAACTAATTTTCAAAAATGAAAAACGACTACGTCTTGGACTCGAAGGTAAATTCAATTTTCGAAAATCTTTTCTTAAAAAAAAAAAAAAAAAAAAAAAAATTTTTTTTTTTTTTTTTTTTTTAACTTTGTTTATCTGTCAGAAAAGATTTTCGAAAATTGAATTTACCTTCGAGTCCAAGATGTAGTCGTTTTCATTTTTGAAAATTAATTAATTAGTTAATTAATCGTTAATTAATTAACTAATTTTCAAAAATGAAAAACGACTACGTCTTGGACTCGAAGGTAAATTCAATTTTCGAAAATCTTTTCTGACAGATAAACAAAGTTAAAAAAAAAAAAAAAAAAAAAAAAAAAAAATTTTTTTTTTTTTTTTTTTTTTTTTTAACTTTGTTTATCTGTCAGAAAAATTTTCGAAAATTGAATTTACCTTCGAGTCCAAGACGTAGTCGTTTTTCATTTTTGAAAATTAAAATTTGGAAATTAATGATTTGTTAATTAACTAATTAATTAATTTTAAAAACTAATTATAGAATTAATTTTAAAAACTAATTATAGAATTAATTTTGAAAACTAATTATAGATTTTTGAAATATTGATAAAATAAATAACAATAACTTTTTAATATTTTCTTTAAATATGTAAAAATTTCTTAAATAAATGTAAAAAAGTAATAAGGTGAATCGGGTTTAAAAGATTATCCATACGAAGAAAATTTTATTTAATTTTTATAAATAACTTTGTATGAGAATGGAAATAAAAATTTATTTATATTTTCCTACATTTTTTTTAAGTGGATCGGACAAGTTCAAAAGGTGAAAAAAAAACAAATGATATTTTATCGCTAGAAAAATAATCTCATGCGAGGTCAATAGGTTTTGAGAAGGAGGCCGGAAAAACATCGCGTGATATTTCGTAAAGGTTCAAAGTAATTTTTTAAGTGGATCCGACAAGTTCAAAAGGTTAAAAAAAGATATTTTATCACGAGAAAATTAATCTCATGCGAGGTCAATAGGTTTCGAGAAGGAGGTCGAAAAAAAACATCTTTGTAACGATTCAAAGTATTTAGGACAGATTGCAAGATGTCTGTCTGCGGGGTATTTGTAAAAAAGCAAGGGTCGAGGTCAATAGGTTTCTGATAAGGAAGAAGGAAAAACATCGCGTGATATTTGGTAACGGTTCAAAAGGACAGATTGCAAGATGATATCTACGGGGTAACATTAGTAAAAGCAAGGGTTTTTGAGTATAAATAGAGGCGTTTTCTCTCATATCGGCAGTCTGCAACTAGTTTGTCCAAGCTTATTTTTCTCAGACACACTTTGCTTTTTTCACGTTGAAACTTTTGTTTGTTGTCGGAAAAACTTTGTTTTTTTTTTTGCTGTTGGAAATTTTTTAGTTGTTTTTTGGGGTTGAAACTTTGTTTTTTGCTGTCGGAAAACTTTTGTTTTTTTTTTTGGTTGAAACTTTGTTTTTTGTTTGCCGTCGGAAAATTTTTTAGTTGATTTTTTTTTTCTCACGAGTCATGGAAAACTTCATCGATCTGAACGATATTTGTCTCGTCATCGACTTGGACGGGTTTTTCATCAAAGGTAAAAACAAAAAAGCATCTTTTTACCCGAGAGAGTTGGGCTACGCGGGGATAACGAAACCTCGCGTGGATTGCGTCCGATTTCATTTGAATCATCTCGTACCCGAGATAAAAGAAAACGATTGGCGAACAAACGATTGGAAAACCGTGAGATATTGTTCGCATAACGTTCACGGACTCTCTTTGAGGGCGCAGTATCGCGAAGATGTGAGAAATTTGCACACGTTGGGACCTTTAATGGAAAACTTGTATAAAAATTACAAAACGGACGAGAAAACCGTAGTGGCGTACAAGGGTGGCGAAGAAGAGAGAAATTTATTAGAAAAACTCGGCATACCGTCGGTCAACTTGGAAAATTTCGACTGTCCGAAGTTCGACGACCTGCCGATGCCCGACGTACGAGACTGCGGGTATCACAACAAATTTAAAAATACTACGAAAAGATGCCATTGCAGCATGCAAGAGTGTGCCGCCTTCGCCGATTGGATCAGAGAAGAAATTAAAAAAAATTCTTAATAGAAAAAAATTGTTTTTTAATGGCTCTATAGCTATTGAAAAAAGTAAAAAATATTCTATTAAGAGTGAAAAAATGGGGTCGGACGAGATATTGTTAGCCAAAAAAAAATTCGGCTAACAAATATCTCGTCCGACCCCATTTTTTTGCGTCGAACGATGAACCAATATTGAAACTAGTTTTAAAATAAATCTTAAAAAAAAATTATTGATTTTTTCATATTAATAAATACTTGGAATTTTTTTTAAAAGTAAATTTAATAATTTGTTATTTTTTAAAGTCTTTTCTTAATAAAATAATTTTTTTTATAGCTAAAAGCTATAAAAGTAAATTTATTAAGAGTAAAAAAATGGGGTTGGACAATGTATTGTTAACAATACATTGTCCGACCCCATTTTTTTACGTTTAATTTTTTACCAATATTGGAAAAACATATTTTTTCACTTGAAATTTCCATTTAAAAAAAATAAATCTTTATCTATAAAATAAATAGAAATTAAAAATTCTTGCATTGAGTAAATAATTTGTATTTTTTAAATTATAAATATTTACTGTGGTCCATTTTAGAATGACAACGCAAAAAATATATTAAGTAAATTTCTATTTTTCAGAATCATCCCGAAAAATTTTTAAATTATAAATATTTACTGTGGTCCATTTTAGAATGACAATGCAAAAAATAATGTAATAAGTAAAATTCCTTTGCATTTCTATTTTTCAGAATCATCTCAAAACTTTTTAAAATTTAAATATTTTACTATTGTCCATTTTAGAATGACAATCTAAAAAATAATGTAATAAGTAAAATTTTATTTGAGTCTTTATTTTTCCGAAATTTCTCCTAAAATATTTTTTATCGATGATTTTAATATTTCATAATTAGTTTTGAAAAATAATTTTTAATTTAACCACATTTTTCGAAAGTTGGTTGAATTTGCAATAGTCAACATGAAAGCAAAGTCTTCATTTTTGAAAATGATAATCCGATTTGTATTATAAATATTTTTTTTCAACATCGAACATAAAAAAAAAAAAAAAAAAAAAAAAAAAAAAAAAAAAAATTTTTTTTTTTTTTTTTTTTTTTTTTTTTTTTTTTAAATTTAAAAAATTAATAAGATGAATTAATTTAAAAATATATATATTTTTGATATTGATCAAGATAAGTTAAATTTTCAAATATGATTTAGACTGTGAATTGATTATAGAAAAATTTAACCAAATTTTTGAAATATAATGTAAAAAATAGTATTTTTAAAACCTAATTATGGAATTTTGAAAAGTTATTATGTAAAATTAAAAAACATATTGTAATTTAATTTTTAATTTTATTTTAACCAAAATTTTTAAAAGTCGGTTGAATTTGCAATAGTCAACACAAAAGCTAAATCTTCATTTTTAAAAATGTACTTAATCTGATCTGCATTATAAATATATTTTCTTGGACAGCAAACAAAAAAAAAAAAAAAAAAAAAAAAAAAAAAATTTTTTTTTTTTTTTTTTTTTTTTTTTTTTTTTTAAATCAAATTTTTGAAAATGAAAAATAAATCAAAAATTTTTTTTGATTTATGTTCGAAGAAAAAATTAAGTCGTTTAGAATCCGCGAATCATTAAAGTTTATGATTAGTCAACATTTTCATATTTAGACAGTCTTCTTTTTAGTTCAACGATTTCAGTTTCTCTCAAATATTCGATTTTTTTCCATAATTGTTTAATTTCATCTTGAAGCGATCTATTTTCTCCTTGAAGCGAGTCATTTTTAATCCGAAGCGATTTATATTCTTCTTGAAACAAATCTTCCATAGTTTTCAATTTACATTTCAATTCCCTAATTTCTTCTTCGCGGCGCATTTCGGTTTCCGCTCGTAAATTTTCCAATTCGTCGCAACGTTCCACGATCGGTTTCGCACAGTCCAAACACGCTTGCTGCCTCGGACAAGTTTTCCACCAATCGTCTCCCATCACGCTAGAATTTTGAAAACTTATCGTGTAAAATTTATAAAATACCTTATTTTTTCAAAACTCACTTGAATACACAAAAGTTAGGCCTTCATTTTGAAAATTTACCTAATCCGATCAGTATTATAAATATATTTTTCTTAAAAAAAAAAAAAAAAAAAAAAAAATTTTTTTTTTTTTTTTTTTTTTTTTTTTTTTTTTTTTAAATCAAGTTTTAGAAAATAAAAAATAAATCAAAATCTTTTTCGATTTATACTCCGATAAAAAATTAAGCCGTTTAGAATCCGCGAATCATTAAATTTTATGATTAGTCAACATTTTCATATTTAGACAGTCTTCTTTTTAGTTCAACGATTTCAGTTTCTCTCAAATATTCGATTTTGTTCCATAACTGTTTAATTTCATCTTGAAGCGATCTATTTTCTCCTTGAAGCGATCTATTTTCTTCTTGAAGCGAATCGTTTTTCTCTTCCAAGGTTCCCAATTTACATTTCAATTCCCTAATGTCTTCTTCGCGGCGCAGTTCATTTTCCACTCGTAAATTCTCAAATTTGTTTTTCAAATCTCTAATTTCATTTTGCAATTCGTTGCAAAAATCCACGATCGGTTTCGCACAGTCCAAACACGCTTGCTGCCTCGGACAAGTTTTCCACCAATCGTTTTCCACGGCTCGGTAAAACAACGCGTAATCGGCAATGTCTTTTTTTAACTCGGTTCCCAGTTCTGCAAAATATAATTTTTTCCCATCGTTCAAATGTAAATAGCGATCCGTGATCTCTTTGGAAATTTTGAAATTTTCGGTCACCGGTAATACCAAATTCATCTCGATTCCAGGTAAGTTCTTGACTTGAATTTTCCATTTCGAATCGATCTTTTTCATCGGAACGTAAAGTAATTTTTGGGGATCGCAACGGTTATAATTTTGCCCTATCAACTTCATGATGCCCCCGTCCCACATCGTCGCCAATACTAATCTGTAATCCGAAGGTAATGTTTCCGAGATGCAAAAATGACTTTCTTTTTTTCCATGTTTCTTTTTAATGTTTTGTTCGTCGTCGGGAAAAGAAACATCCTCTTCGTCGTAATACTTTTCGTAATTGTCTTTGCGAAAGTTAAAATTACATCTAGATTTAGGTTGGCTCAAATATCCCATCGCGTTCACCAGATGCATTTCGGACTCCATACGTTTATAATTCTTACATTTGAATTTGGGATAAGGTTTTATCACGTCTCTGGGTAGGACGACCTTTTTCCACACGCGTCTGAAATCGCGCAGAGAACGCGAAACGACGATCATGTGTCTGTGTTGCCTGAAACGAGCCTCGGATTCTTCTCCGCAATCGCACCAACACGAAAAAGGTAATGTTTTGATACTTCCCTTGCCGAAATCATCCGCGGCTCGGACGAAACTTTCGTAAACCACCGCCCGTATCATGACATGCAACCAGACGTGACCTCCTCGAACGTATTTTTGAACGCACGCGGCTGCCAAGTTCAAAGTTTCGTCTTTGAAAGGCACGGACAAAGTTTCGTCGCTCAGATCTAATGGATAAACGGGTTCGGTGTAATATTTTCCGATCTCGGATATTTTCTCGTGACCGAAAAACAAATCTTTTTCGCACATGGGTGTGAAATCGAAAAATTTTAAACTCGTCAATTTTAATTTTTTCGGAATCGCCGATGATGATGAACATTCTTTTTCGATTTTTCGTTTTGCGGCAAAAGTCGAACGCAATTTGAATTTCTTATAACATTCTAAAATGTGATCGGCATTGTCATTTTTCTGCCATCTAGGAAATTTTACCTCGCCCGAACACCAAACGCAACACGTGAAACGATTCAACCCGTGTTTTTCTGTACAATGGGCTTCGTATTCTTTTGCAAGGAAAAGTTTTCCGCAGTCCGGATGAAGGCACGTAAACGAAAAATTATCCCTACGTAAGGCATTGGAATAACGTTTTAATTCTTTGCCTACAACCATGATGAAATATGTTTCGCCAGAAAAATTTCGATAAAATCAAATCTCCGAGATGAAGTAAATCACCTTAACGTCAATTTTATGCAAAGAATTGTTTCTCATGAAATTATAAAGACTTTTAGAAAACCAAACTATTTTTATATTTTCTTGAACAGCAAACATTGAAAAAAAAAAAAAAAAAAAAAAAAAATTTTTTTTTTTTTTTTTTTTTTTTTTTTTTTAATTTAAGGATTTAAATTATAAAAGATTCTTTTCGATTCGGTCCAAGGTGTAGGTGTCTTCATTTTTGAAAATTAATCGCTAATTAATTACTAATTAATTAGTAATTAATAATTAATTAATTTTCAAAAAATGAAAACATCTAACTTGGTTTGAATCGAAAAGAATCTTTTATAATCTAAATCCCAAAAAAAAAAAAAAAAAAAAAAAAAAAAAAAATTTTTTTTTTTTTTTTTTTTTTTCAATTTTCAAAATTTCAACAAATAAATCAAATCTCAAAGATGAAGTCAAAATAGTAACAATGACGTCAATTTCGTGGAAAGAATTGTTTGTCAATAAATTATGAAGAATTTAGAAAACCGAACCATTTATATATTTTCTTGAACATAAAAAAAAAAAAAAAAAAAAAAAAATTTTTTTTTTTTTTTTTTTTTTAATTTAAGGATTTAAATTATAAAAGATTCTTTTCGATTCGGTCCAAGATGTAGATGTTTTCGTTTTTGAAAATTAATCGCTAATTAATTAGTGATTAATTAGTAATTAATAATTAATTACTTTTCAAAAAATGAAAACATCTAACTTGGACTGAATCGAAAAGAATCTTTTATAATCTAAATCCTTAAAAAAAAAAAAAAAAAAAAAAAAAAAAAAAAAAAAAAAATTTTTTTTTTTTTTTTTTTTTTTTTTTTTTTTTCAATTTTCAAAATTTCCACATAAATCAAATCTCAAAGATGAAGTCAATATTTCAGTTTTATAAAAAATAGTAACAATGACGTCATCACCTTGATGTCAATTTCGTGGAAGAATTGTTTGTCAAGAAATTATGAAGAATCTAAAAAACCGAACCATTTATATATTTTCTTGAACATAAAAAAAAAAAAAAAAAAAAAAAAAAAAATTTTTTTTTTTTTTTTTTTTTTTTTTTTTTTTTTTTCATCTTTAGTAAATGTTAAACGAAATATATATTTATGATATTGGTCAGACAAGTTAAATTTTCAAAATGATTTAGGCTGTGTGTTGATTATAGACAATTTAACCGAATTTCGACAAATGAGGTCGGAAAAGAATTCTGACTATGAAATATTGAAACTCGTCGTGTAAAATCATTAAATTAACCACAAACTTTCATTTTTGCACATATTTAAAAAAATTGTAATTTTTTTAAAAATTGAAAAAAACGACCGAAAAGTAATTAAATGGGGTTATTTTATTATTTTTATCTCATGATTATTTTTCAAAAATAATTTTATTTTGACCGCATTTTTCAAAAGCTGGGCAAAATTGCAAATTTCCAAAAATGATTTAGATTGTGTGTCGATTTCAGAAAATTGAACGGAATTTCGACAAATGAGGTCGGAAAAAAATTCTGACTATGAAATATTGAAACTCGTCACGTAAAACCGATAAATTAACCTCAAACATTCATTTTTGCACATATTGAAAAAAAATTGTAATTTTTTTATGTTAAAAATACAAAGATGAATTTTCTTGAGTATATTCAAAATTAACAATTACTTTCGGAAGCCGTTTTCAAATATAACTTTTTATAACCTGTCTTAAATGTTAAAGTTGTTTTATCTTCGAGCTGTCTAAATTTTACTTCGACAGAGTCAGATTCGAAAAACTAGGTTTTGCAAGAGAGTTTTATACCCTTTGAAAAAAATCGTAATTTTTTATGTTAAAAATACAAAGATGAATTTTCTTGAGTATATTCAAAATTAACAATTACTTTCGGAAGCCGTTTTCAAATATAACTTTTTATAACCTGTCTTAAATGTTTGTTTTATCTTCAAGCTGTCTAAATTTTACTTCGACAGAGTCAGATTCGAAACTAGGTTTGTAAGAGAGTTTTATATCCTTTGAAAAAAATATGTTAAAAATACAAAGATGAATTTTCTTGAGTATATTCAAAATTAACAATTACTTTCGGAAACCATTTTCAAATATAACTTTTTATAACCTTAAATGTTAAAGTTGTTTTATCTTCGAGCTGTCTAAATTTTACTTTGACAGAGTCAGATTAACAATTACTTTCGGAAGCCGTTTTCAAATATAACTTTTTATAACCTTAAATGTTAAAGTTGTTTTATCTTCAAGCTGTCTAAATTTTACTTCGACAGAGTCAGATTAACAATTACTTTCGGAAGCCGCTTTCAAATATAACTTTTTATAACCTGTCTTAAATGTTAAAGTTGTTTTTCGGAAGCCGTTTTCAAATATAACTTTTTATAACCTGTCTTGAATGTTAAGTTGTTTTATCTTCAAGCTGTCTAAATTTTACTTCGACAGAGTCAGATTAACAATTACTTTCGGAAGCCGTTTTCAAATATAACTTTTTATAACCTGTCTTAAACTTTTTATAACCTGTCTTGAATGTTAAAGTTGTTTTATCTTCAAGCTGTCTAAATTTTACTTCGACAGAGTCAGATTAACAATTACTTTCGGAAGCCGTTTTCAAATATAACTTTTTATAACCCGTCTTAAATGTTAAAGTTGTTTTATCTTCGAGCTGTCTAAATTTTACTTCGATAGAGTCAGATTCGAAAAAAAACTAGGTTTTGCAAGAGAGTTTTATACCCTTTTGCTTTCAAAATGAAAAATCTTCAGAGAATCCGTTTTCGGTCGTGTCCGTTGCCTCGATTTCACATCGTTCGGTATTAGTGTCAAGGGCATCTGTTGCAGAAATCTTTTTTTCCCCCAGCAAATGGATCACCAAAGCTATAATGAAAAATTATTAAAGTTTGATTGTATTTTCATTATTTTTTTACAATACTCTCTCCGTTTCCATCAGGAATGAGACTGGCATTTTCAACAGATTGCGTAAAAAATTGAACTCAATTTCGACAAATGAGGTCAGAAAAGTATTCTGATGGTGAAATATTGAAAACTCGTCGCGTAAAATCAATAAATTAATTGCAAACTTTCATTTTTGCATCTATTGAAAAAAATTGCAATTTTTTTAAAAATTGTTAAAAAAATGAACGAAAAATAATTAAATTGCTTATTTTACTATTATTATGCAATAAGCATCATGATTCCACGATTAATTTTCAAAAATAAAGTTTATTTTAACATCATTTTTTGAAAGTCGGTAGGATTTTCAAATTTTCAAAATTGATTTGGATTGTGTGTCGATTTCAGAAAACTGAACGGAATTTCGATAAATGAGGTCAGAAAAGTATTCTGATGGTGAAATATTGAAATTTATCGCGTAAAATCAATAAATTAATTGCAAACTTTCATTTTACACATATTGAAAAAATTATCATTTTTTTTAAAATTTGTAAAAAAAAACGATCGAAATTTAATTAAATTACTTATTTTACTATATTTATACAATAAGCATCATGATTCCACGACTATTTTTCAAAAATATTTTTATTTTAACATCATTTTTTGAAAGTCGGTCGAATTTGCAATTTTTCAAAATTGATTTAGATTGTGGGTCGATTATAGAAAACTGAACGGAATTTCGACAAATGAGGTCAGATAAGTATTCTGATGATGAAATATTGAAACTCGTCGCGTAAAATCAATAAATTAATTGAAATTTTTCATTTGTGCATCTATTGAAAAAAATTGCAATTTTTTTAAAAATTTGTAAAAAAACGATCGAAATTTAATTAAATTGCTTATTTTATTATTTTTATATAATAAGCATCACGATTCGACGATTATTTTTCAAAAATAATTTTATTTTAACATCATTTTTTAAAAGTCGGTAGGATTTGCAAATTACCAAAATTGATTTAGATTGTGTGTCGATTATAGAAAACTGAACGGAATTTCGACAAATGAGGTCAGAAAAGTATTCTGATGGTGAAATATTGAAACTCGTCGCGTAAAATCAATAAATTAATTGCAAACTTTCATTTGTGCATCTATTGAAAAAAATTGCAATTTTTTTAAAAATTTGTAAAAAAACGATCGAAATTTAATTAAATTGCTTATTTTACTATTTTTATATAATAAGCATCATGATTCGACGATTATTTTTCAAAAATAATTTTATTTTAACATCATTTTTTAAAAGTCGGTAGGATTTGCAAATTACCAAAATTGATTTAGATTGTGTGTCGATTATAGAAAACTGAACGGAATTTCGACAAATGAGGTCAGAAAAGTATTCCGATGGTGAAATATTGAAATTTATCACGTAAAATCAATAAATTAATTGCAAACTTTCATTTTACACATATTGAAAAAATTATAATTTTTTTTAAAATTTGTAAAAAAAACGATCGAAATTTAATTAAATTACTTATTTTACTATTTTCATGCAATAAGCATCACGATTCCATGATTATTTTTCAAAAATATTTTTATTTTAACATCATTTTTTGAAAGTCGGTTAAATTTGCAATTTTTCAAAAATGATTTAGATTGTGTGTCGATTATAGAAAACTGAACGGAATTTCGATAAATGAGGTTAGAAAAGTATTTTAATTGTAAAATATTAAAACTCGTCACCTAAAATCAATAAATTAATTGCAAACTTTCATTTTTGCATCTATTGAAAAAAAATTGTAATTTTTTTAAAATTTGTAAAATAATGATCGAAATTTAATTAAATTGCTTATTTTACTATTTTTATACAATAATCATCACGATTCCACGATTATTTTTCAAAAATAATTTTATTTTAACATCATTTTTTGAAAGTCGGTAGGATTTTCAAATTTTCAAAATTGATTTAGATTGTGGGTCGATTATAGAAAACTGAACGGAATTTCGATAAATGGGGTCAGAAAAGTATTTTAATTGTGAAATATTGAAACTCGTCGCGTAAAATCAATAAATTAATTGCAAACTTTCATTTTTGCATCTATTGAAAAAAAATTGTAATTTTTTTAAAATTTGTAAAATAATGATCGAAATTTAATTAAATTGCTTATTTTACTATTTTTATACAATAAGCATCACGATTCCACGATTATTTTTCAAAAATATTTTTATTTTAACATCATTTTTTGAAAGTCGGTAGGATTTTCAAATTTTCAAAATTGATTTAGATTGTGTGTTGATTTCAGAAAACTGAACGGAATTTCGACAAATGTGATCAGAAAAGTATTTTAATTGTAAAATATTGAAACTCGTCGCATAAATTTTCATTTTTGCATCTATTGAAAAAAATTGTAATTTTTTTAAAATTTATAAAAAAAACGATCGAAATTTAATTAAATGGCTTATTTTACTGTTTTTATACAATAAGCATCACGATTCGATGTTTAATTTTTAAAAATAATTTTATTTTAACATCATTTTTTGAAAGTCGGTAGGATTTGCAATTTTCCAAAAATGATTTAGATTGTGGGTCGATTATAGAAAACTGAACGGATTTTCTACAAATGAGGTCAGAAAAGTATTTTAATGGTGAAATATTGAAACTCGTCGCGTAAAATCAATAGATTCATTGCAAACTTTCATTTTACACATATTGAAAAAATTTGTAAAAAAAACAATCGAAAATTAATTAAATTGCTTATTTTACTATTTTTATGCAATAAGCATCATGATTCCACGATTATTTTTCAAAAATATTTTTATTTTAACATCATTTTTTGAAAGTCGGTCGAATTTGCAAATTACCAAAAATGATTTAGATTGTGTGTCGATTATAGAAAACTGAACGGAATTTCGACAAATGAGGTCAGAAAAGTATTCTGATGATGAAATATTGAAACTCGTCGCGTAAAATCAATAAATTAATTGCAAACTTTCATTTGTGCATCTATTGAAAAAAATTGTAATTTTTTTAAAATTTATAAAAAAAACGATCGAAAAGTAATTAAATGGCTTATTTTACTATTATTATGCAATAAGCATCACGATTCCACAATTATTTTTCAAAAATAATTTTATTTTAACATCATTTTTTGAAAGTCGGTAGTATTTGCAACAGTCAATCCAAAAACTAAATTTTCATTTTTGAAAATATTTTAACCCAATTTACATCATAAATATATTTTCTTAAACATCAAACGTAAAAAAAAAAAAAAAAAAAAAAAAAAAAATTTTTTTTTTTTTTTTTTTTTTTTTTTTTACGTTTAAATTTTTTATAAGATAATTTCATTTAATAAAATATATATTTATGATATTGATAAGACAAGTTAAATTTTCAAAATGACTTAGACTGTGCGTCGATTATAGGAAAATTTAACTAAATTTTCGGAAAAATAATGTAAAAATAGTATTTTTTGAAATTTAATTAAGGTATTTATTTTTTACTACGATAATTCTAATATTTTAATGCTTGTATGCTGGGTGGTGGGGATCTCGACGGAGATCTAGATCTCGATCGAGACCTCGACCGATCTCTGTAAAAATCCGAATCGTTGAGGCCGGTGTAATCCAAATCGGAATAATAGAGTTCGGAGTCTGAATAATCGAGGCCGTGTAATTGCTCAAACTCTTCTAAATGTTTCAGACTCATCATCTTTCCGATATCTTTTCTAGTAAACCGTTTTTTACAAGACGGACAAGGCGGTAAAATGGATACGTTTGGGTTTTTATCCTTAGAATCTTTATCGGAAGCCTTTCTTTTCGAAGCGTTCCGTTTTCGTTGATTATATAATCGATTGGCGCATTTCGAATGGAAACGATGTCTACATTCGGCAGTAAATAAATTTCCTTTCTTACCCCGACAAACCGTACATTTATATTTCATACTTTTTTTTTAAACTGCGACGTCTAGATTGGGAAGGAGATTTTTTAAAAACCTATCGCTATCGGAACCCGGCGAGTCGAGTTCTCGTTCCCGTCATACGACTTATTCTTCGGACATCATTTCTGGTGAAGTACCTATTACGGGTTGGACATTGAGGCAAAGATAGATTTTTTTTGGAATTTTTCTTAAGAGTTGATCGTTTTATTTTTAAAAATATTATAAATAAAATAACTTAAAAGTATTTTATTATTTTTACCCTATAAATTTCAAAGTTCCACGATAACTTTTCAAAAATAATTTTATTTCGACCATTGCTTTCGAAAGTAGGTTGAATTTGCAGCAATCAACACAAAAGCTAAATCTTTAGTTTTGAAAATTTACTCAATCCGATCAGCATTATAAATATATTTTCTTGAACATCAAACATTTAAAAAAAAAAAAAAAAAAAAAAAAAAAAAAAAAAAATTTTTTTTTTTTTTTTTTTTTTTTTTTTTTTTTTAAGGATTTAGATTATTTAAGAATCTTTTCGATTCGGTCCAAGATGTAGATGTTTTCATTTTTTGAAATTAATTAATTACTAATTAATTAGTTATTAATTAGTGATTAATTTTTAAAAATGAAAACATCTACATCTCGGATCAAAATGAAAAAAATCTTTTATAATCTTAAATCTTAAATCCTAAAAAAAAAAAAAAAAAAAAAAAAAAAATTTTTTTTTTTTTTTTTTTTTTTTTTTTTTGTTTAAGGATTTAAGATTATAAAAGATTCTTTTCATTTTGATCCGAGATGTAGATGTTTTCATTTTTGAAAATTAATTAATTATTAATTACGAATTAATCACTAATTAATTAATTAATTAGTGATTAATTTTCAAAAATGAAAACATCTACATCTTGGACCGAATCGAAAAGAATCTTTTATAATCTCAAATCCTTAAAAAAAAAAAAAAAAAATTTTTTTTTTTTTTTTTTTCCTTTAAAGATTTGAGATTATAAAAGATTCTTTTCCATTCGGTCCGAGAAGTAGATGTTTTCATTTTTTAAAATTAATTAATTATTAATTAACTATTAATTAATAATTAATTAATAATTAATTTTCAAAAAATGAAAACATCTACATATAAAAAAAAAAAAAAAAAAAAAAAAAAAAATTTTTTTTTTTTTTTTTTTTTTTTTTTTTTTTTTTTAAGATATAAAATATATATAAGACAAATTCATTTAAAAAAATATTTAATTTATAAAAAAGATATATAAAAATACATAAATAATTAAAATGGTATTTTTTTTCATCTTTCAAAAAATTATTTATATAGTCATAGTCGTCTCGAAATGAATGCACGACATTTTTTCATCTTTTTCCAAAAAATTATTTATATAATCATAATCTTCTTCAAATGGATGCAAATATAAAATATAATTGTCATTGTTTTCGTTTGACGCTTCGTTAGGTGAAACATTTTCTTCTTTCATTTTCGAAATATGCTTAGTCTCATCGTCATCGATTTTAGGAATTTTATAATTTTTTAACCATCGTCTATCGGTTTCGGCACGTCGATTTATTTTTTTGTTTGACGATTTATGTTCACCGGAGAAAAATTTTTCTTTTCTCAAAGTCTGAGGTTTTTTTTTAATTGTTTCCAATTTTTTATTTTCGACAATTTTCTTTTTCGCGTCTTTTTCACCCAATCGATTCATTTTTCTCTTTGATGATTTAGACTCCCTCGTAGAAAGATTTTCTTTTTTCGTTTCCGATACAAGTTTAGTTTTTACACATTCGACGGGTTCCTTTTTAATCTTTTCCGATTTAATACATTCGGCAGGTTCCGTCTTAATCTTTTCCAATTTCGTACATTCGACGGGTCCCGTCTTAATCTTTTCCGATTTAATACATTCGGCGGGTTCCTTCTTAATTTTTTTCAATTTAATACATTCGGCAGGTTCTTTTTTCACGATCGGTTGCGGAGAAGGCAATTTTTTCAAATGTTTTTGTTTCGCCGCTTTCCATAATTCGACCGACGGTGCGATAAACGGTTCGTTTTTCATTTTTTTAGACTCTTCGACGACAGTCAGAGGCTTTATCATTTTTCTTTTTTCGGCTTTCTTTTTTTTCTCGATTTTTGAAACTCGAGCACAGAGAACAGAAGATTTTTCATTTTTGGATTCTTTCGAAGTCGTCAGAGAGGATTTCGAACGATCGCGACATTCTTTTTTTGAATCGGAAGGGTCGCTTTTCGATGACAGAGACGACTTTGAAAAATTTTTCTTTTCATCCGTAGATTCGGGGTCGGCAGAAATTTCGACCGTTTTTTCATCTTTGAAAGTCGAAACATTTTTTTCTTCATTTTTGACATTTTCCAAAATTAAACTCTTTTTTTCTTCATTCTGTATATTTTCGGAGATTAAAGTATTTTTTTCTTCATTCTGTATATTTTCAGAGATTAAACTATTTTTTTCTTCATTCTGTATATTTTCGGAGATTGTTTCTTCGTACTTTACATTTTCCAAGATTAAACTCGAAGGAGGTGTTTCGACGAGAGGAGATGAAAAATCCATGTTTTCTTCATCTTGCGGAAACGGGGTAGCCGCATAATCAAATTCCAAATAATAATACGGGGAAAGTGGTGCTCTCGGCGTCGATGGTTCGTAATTATAATCGACTCTTTCGACTTTGGGAGTTTCTAAAGAAATATATTCTTGATCGACCATCGCTAGAAAGACTCGCAAACAAAGTGAAACGACTGTGAAATGCGAACCCCCCTTATATATAGGTTGGGAAAAATAATCTTATCTCGAAAATATTTTAAGAATCGTGTCAAAAGTTCAAACGAGTCGCGAGGTCAGCTTTTTCTCACACCCTAAAAGAATGTTCTGGAAGGAAAAAAAAAACCGACGCGTGATAGATCGAGGTCACATCTTATCGCGTGTGTCGAAAATAACCATTTCAAAGTTTTCAAAACGAGTCACGACCCTAAAAGAATGTTCTAGAAGGAAAAAACGACCTCGAGGTTATCTTATCGCGCATTTCAAAATCACGCGTTTCATAACATGTCGTTCTAAAGGTCATTCTCGAATCGTATAAATAGGGTGGAATTTTTCGACTCGATTTCATACTGCTCGTTGCTACCGTCGGTGTCGCCTATTACTTTTTTTTTTCAGTCGATAGCAGCCTAGAAAAAAAAACTTTTTTTTTTTTTTCGAAATGTCTTCGAATTTTCGACTTGAATTTCTCAACAAAACTAAATCCTCTTCGAATTTTCAACCGGGTCATGTCTTTCCCAAAACCGAAATATTTCCAAATTTTCTATCTTCGAATGTACGAAAAATAACTTATCCCGAAAAAAATTTTAAATATATCTTGAATAAATTCGCCGTTCACGTATTCGTTTTATTTATGAACATTGACCACGTGATCAGCTTTAGTAAACGCTCCATGAATGAAAGATTCATGCAGAACGTCATTCAAATCGGCAAAGAATGTCAAACTTTTCGAGAATTTTTTCCAGAATGCATCAATTGGACGCAAATCATCAGGAGATATAAAATACCTCCCACGAATTCCTCGAGGATCAACGCGGACACTCGACTCGGTTTTTATTTCAAAAATTGTTTTCTGGTGAAAGCTTATTTCACTTTCGGACAACGGACGGTCGAAAAAGACACTTGTCACATCCTACAAGTTTTGAACGTTCCTTTGTTGTTTTACCTCAACGAATCTCCGAAATTGAGTAAAAAAGATAAACTTTTTCCAGTCGATTCCATATTGGAGTACGATCGACTCATCTTGTCTCCCAATACCTGTTTTGAAATCCCGGCCGGTACCACGTATGTTCTTTTCACGACGCAAAAATGTTTTTTCAGTTTAGACGTTGTGAGAAAGGGTACGAAATTACCTTTCGATTGCGTGAATCCTTTGGAGGCTCGAGTGAGAAAATTAGAAAGACTTTGCGATTTGCCACCCATGACGCCTCACATAAGCGAAGAAAATCAAAATATCGATAATTGTAACATGCCCGAAGCGAAACGAACGGAGGATCCTCGAGAATTATTGCACGAAACTCATCCCGAATATTTCATGTCTCCGGAAGAAAATACCAACGCATCGGTGCCGCAAACACAACTGACATTTTATTTGGTACCTTCTCAACCGACATTGCCTTCTGTTCGACCGGAAGAAACGCTCCAAGCTCCACCACCTCAAAGACATTTCCCACTGCCTATATTGAATCGCGAAATCATCGTGAGTTCGCCCGATTTTGTAAAATATTATGAGAAATTAAAAAACCATACGTATTTTCAAAATCCGCCGTGGAAACTATTACCCGATGATTTTATTTCACCCGAACGGGACGATATTCGACCTTTGGATTTGAGTGTCCGATCCATGGAAGACGAATCGTCGCCTCGATTGCAAAATGAAAATTTATCCGTTTCTTCCATAGAAGAATCATTTTCGTCGCCGCGACGAGATCTTTCTCAAGATGAAAATTTTTCGCTCTCTTCTGCACGACCGTCTCCCGAATCGTCTCAAAATAATGTATCGGAAGAGAAAAAATTCTATAATGACGTCGATGAAATTATATATAGTCAGCAAAAGACAGAGTTGGAAAATGAGTATCGCAATAACGAAATGATATATGATCGGCAAATTACAGAGTTTGAAAACGAGTACGGTAATAACGACTATATATATAATCGGCAAAGCACATATTTGGAAAATCAGTTGATAAATATATGCGAGAAAATAGAAAATGGCTCGGGTCATCAAACGGCAGAATTGGAAAATAATTTAAACGATTTCGAACTAATTTTTTAATTTTTTTTTTTTTTTTTTTTTTTTTTTAATTAAAATATAAATTAGGTAAATGGTAATTTGGTTCATGTATCGATTTTTCTAACATTTGATGCCATTTAAAATTTAAAAATATAAAGTTTTTTGAACTACAATACAAAATTGTCAAAAATTTAAAATTTAATTATATATAAATATATTTGATTTTTTTCTTACATATAATCTAAAATGTTTTGTCAAAATTATTTTTTTAAATTTAAAATAGAAGAATCTTTAAAAATAAAATAAAATTTTCTTTTGAGTTTGATTTTTTTTAAAAAGTTATTTCAATTTAGCGAATACTTTATAATTTCAATATCCATAAAAAAATCATAAAATTTAAAAAGATTTCGTGTTAAAGATTTAAAATTAGCAATTTTGTTATTTTAAATTATTTGATGTAACATTTAAACCGATAATTTTATCACGACATGATAAAAATACTGAAATAGATGAAAAACAAACCACTTGAAAAAGTTCATGGGAAATTCTAGAAAAATTATAAAAAGAAATATTTATCTTATCGCTATTTGATAATATATTCGAGTAGGTCGAAAAACAAACCACTTCAAAAAGTTTATCGAAATTCTAGAAGTTAAAAATAATATTATCTTATCGCGCCACTTCAAAAAGCTTATGGGAAAAGTCTAGAAGAATTCTTAATGTTTTGTAAGAGACGTCAAAATATTATTTTCTCGCCTTTATCCCGAAAGAATTCTTGACATGAGGTCAAGTGTCTCCTAAAATTTTCAAGATATCTACACGATAAAAATTGTTTTGCTCGGCCTGAATATAAACTTTCCCAGAGAAATTCGAGTGGTTTCTTATCATTCCTTCGAGAAAAAACTCGTTTCTCAACCTGTTTTTTTCCCCGTGGGTCAAGTGCTCGTTGACCTCGTTTTTCCGATATGAAACGGCCGAGCAGTATATATAGAGAGGCTTTTCCGTTTTCTCATTCAGTTTCTTTGCTTTCTCTCCGTAACATCAACACGATGGAGTGCCCGATTTGCCTGGAAATTATCGACGAAGAAAATAAATTTATATTGCGGCGATGTTCTCATGAATATCACAAGTCGTGTCTACGAGAATGCTTTAAATATGTGCACGATAACCGACAAGCGAAATGTTCGATGTGCAGAGAGCCTATTTTCTTCGAAGGACTCGAAGAAAAGTTGGGACTTCCGCCTCGGACCAGCCATTCCGAGGACGAGGAATATTCCGGAAGTCCCGACTTGCCTCTGAGTTTCATCAGAAGATATTTTCCGAATCGGTTATCTGACGATGCCTCGTTTACCGCCGCTTCGTCTGCCGCCGCTTCGCCTGCCGATGCCTCACCTGCCGATGCCTCGTTTGCCGATGCCTCATTTGCCGTCACTTCACCCGTCCATCCCTCATCCACTGCTGCCTCATCTTTCCATCCATCAACTTCTCATCAACAAGAGACTTTCACATCTTCCCATGCCTCAGCTTACCATACCTCAACTTCCCGTGCATCGACTTCCCATCGACATAATTTGCCTCCGAGACGAAGAAATGTAAGTCACAATAATTTTTCAAAAGTTAAAAAATTATCTCTAAAAGTTAAAAAAAATTTGGAAAAATCTTTGGTTAATTTCAATAGTTCAGGACAAGATATCGAAAAAATGATGAGATTATCTTCTTCTTTTGTTTTAACTTATAAACTAGATAAATTATATGAGAGTTACCAACGCTTACAAAATGAGCAATCTAAATTTTTAAGAGAATTTGTAGAAAATATTGACTTGTAAAAACTTAATTTTTTACAAGTCAATATTTTCTATAAATCATAAATATATCCGAGTTAAATTTATTAAATTTTTATACCATGGATTCGCGAAATAATTAAATTTCTTTATTTTTTTTAATTATAAATATATTCAAGTTAAGTTCTTAATTTTATTTAATTGTAATTATAATTTAATATTATATAAATAGCCAGACTTACATTTCTTCTTTTCAAAAAAATTGCATCTCATGTGTTATATATTGTAAATATTATTTATTTTGTACATAAAAATTTCAACTGTAAAATTTTGTAAATAAATTTTTTTATTGTTACTATATTTTTGTTTGTTTTTCTTCTTGTATTTTTAGTCTTTTAATATATCTTAATAACAATTTTTTATAGCTTGAAGCTATAAAAGTAAAGTTATTAAAAGTAAAAAAATGGGGCTGGACAAGGTATTGTTAACCATTCGGTTAACAATACCTTGTCCGGCCCCATTTTTTTACGTTAAATTTTTTACCAATATTGAAAAAAAATGTTTTTTCACTTGAAACTTTTCATTTAAAAAATAAATCTTTATCCATAAAAATAAATAGAATTAAAAATTTAAAAAAAAATTCTTATATTGAGTAAATAATTTAACATTTTATGATATATTTTTAAAATCATCTCGAAAAATTTTGAATTATATATATTTATTATGATCCATTTTAGAATGACAATATAAAAAATATAAGTAAATTTTTATTTTTCAGAATCATTCCGAAAAATTTTTAAATTATAAATATTTACTATTGTCCATTTCAGAATGGCAATATAAAAAATAATGTATTAAGTAAAAATCTATTTGTCCAAATCATCAAATCACCTCGTAAATTTATATTTACTATTGTCCATTTCAGAATAGCAATATAAAAAATAATATATTAAGTAAAAATCTATTTGTCCAAATTATCAAATCACCTCGTAAATTTTTTAATTATATATATTTACTATTGTCCATTTCAGAATGGCAATATAAAAAATAATATATTAAGTAAAATCCTCCTGGTGAACTTGCAAATTTTTCAGCAACCTCGATCGTCAAATATTTTATTAGAAATCTAATATGATTGTTATCGCTAAATTAGGATATTGTTCTCGAAATGTCTAAAAACACTAACAATCGTAAGTTTAAGTATATTAAAGATTTCTAATACAATATTTGATGATTGAGGCTGCTGAAAAATTTGCAAGTTCAACGCTAAAATGTTTTTAAACGCTTAAAAATGGAAGACATTTCATGTTAAAGTTGTTTTATCTTCGAGCTGTCTAAATTTTACTTCGACAGAGTCAGTTTAACAATTACTTTTGGAAGCCGTTTTCAAATATATCTTTTTATAACCCGTCTTAAATATTAAAGTTGTTTTATCTTCGAGCTGTCTAAATTTTACTTCGACAGAGTCAGATGGGTAAAAAGATCCTTTTTTGTTTTTACCTTTGATGAAAAACCCGTCCAAGTCGATGACGAGACAAATATCGTTCAGATCGATGAAGTTTTCCATGACTCGTGAGAAAAAAAAAATCAACTAAAAAATTTTCCGACGGCAAAAAAACAAAGTTTCAATCCCAAAAAACAAAAGTTTTCCGACGGCAAAAAAAAGTTTTCCAACAGCAAAAAAAACAAAGTTTTTCCAACAGCAAAAAAAACAAATTTTTTCCAACAGCAAACAAAAGTTTTCCGGACAGCAAAAAGCAAAGTTTTCCGACAGCAAAAAACAAAGTTTCAACCCCAAAAAATTTCCAACAGCAAACAAAAGTTTCAACGTGAAAAAAACAAAGTATGTCTGAGAAAAATAAGCTTGGACAAACTAGTTGCAGACTGCCGATATGAGAGAAAATGCCTCTATTTATACTCAAAAACCCTTGCTTTTACTAATGTTACTAGCGATAACAATCTATCACAAATAATTTTGGTCTTTTTCTAATTACTGCTAGTTTGAAATTCTTGTTTGAAATTATAACATAAGTATATTAAAGAAAATGTTTTTAGACACAATGGAAGACATTTCGAAAACAATATCCTAATTTAACGATAACAATTTACACCTTTTTCTGTCAGATATTAATATTTGACGATTGAGGCTGCTGAAAAATTTGCGAGTTCACCGGGAAACGCTAAAATGTTTTTAGACGCTCAAAAATGGAAGACTAGTTTGAAATTTCTGTTTGAAATTATAAAGTAAGTTTAAGTATAATAAAGATTTCTTCTTGGTCTTTCTAAGGGGTCCTAGCCCGTATTTACGCAAGTTTCGGAGGAAAACCACGGAAAACTCCGAACGGCTAGGTCGACGAGCGCGACCGGGGATCGAACCCGGCACCTCACGTCTACCAGCTTTGAGCGCAGAACCGCTCGGCCGCTGATGGGCCCAAAAATGGAAGACATTTCGAAAACAATATCCTAATTAGCGATAACAATCTATTATAATTTATCTTGGTCTTTTTGTAATAAACCGCTAGTTTGAAATTTCTGTTTGAAATTATAAAGTAAGTTTAAGTATAAAAAAGATTTCTTCTTGTTGTTTTTATATGTGAAAAATTTGCAAGTTCATCAAGAAACAAAATGTTTTTAGACACTCAAAAATGGAAGTGAAAAATTTACAAGTTCACCAGGAAACGTTTTTAGACACTCAAAGAAAATATTTTGAAAACAATATCCTAATTAGCGATAACAATCTATCATAATTATTTTTCTATTGTTCTTTCAGAGAATTAATTTTTATATTGTTACTCGAAAAATATATTTATGAAACTGGAAGACTATAAAAAGATATTTTTTATTGGAAACGATTTAATATTTAAAAAACAATCTCATTTGTTTTTTGTAGATGATTTTGATTAGCGCGGTGCAAAATTTTTTTCAATTTTGGTCAGAAATGATTTTTAAAAATTTCTTTTTTATTTCGAGTCCGAGATGTAATCATTTATGCAAACTAATTAATTATTAATTAATATATAATTAATTTTTTTCTATGATTCATTTTAAAATAATTTAATTATAAAATATTTTTAATGATTTTGAAAACAGAATATTAGTATGGTCCATTTTAGAATGAAAATAAAAAACTGAATCCACTGAAAATACATCACTAAATTTTTTGTTTTAAATTTAATCTCATTATCTAATTATAGATAGTCAAATATTTATTTAATGTATCAAGCATTGTAAAACAATTTATCTGAATCTTATTTGGACTTTCATCAGTTCGTTTTATTGAATAAAACTATAATTTAAAATAGTCTGAATCAATATCTATATTGCCAAAAATACTGTCTAAATTCAATTTATCCAATTCATAACTAAATAAAAGAGCTGGATCAATGTTTATGCTCAATTCGAATGAAATTTATGTTGTTGCAGAATTTTTAATAAAACTTTAAAAAGAAAATCTTTGTCAAATATCGGCTTTCTACCGATTCATACAATAAATATACGTTTTTACAGATAATAAAATCTTTCGTTTTGAAAAAAGTCGCGGATTTCGTTTTAAAAAGAAATTCCAAATGTTCTACGAAAAACTACCGATTACCAATCTTTCTTCATCCATAACGTGAATATCACTATTCATTTCAAACTTATTTTAAAATATATGGTTGGTCGGAAGTTAGTTAAAAATCGATTGCAAGATTTTGTCCCTGAAGAATACAAAATTCATAAAAAACATGATGGTATAACTTAATATTAAAAATTTATACCAAAATTATATCTGCAAATGTGAATAAAAATCAACTTACAATACATTTAATCGCAGAAAATCAAATATGATATATTGTTTCACTCAGTACAAATTATTTATGAAGATTTATTTTTCATGATAAATAGAAATTTTTATCTCACGGAAAACCCCGTTTTAAAAGAAAGTCAATTTCATGCATTATAAACAACTTCCGTCACTGCAAAATTTCATTGTCGAGTTCTTTTTAAAATGCACCGTATTGAGGACCCCCCTTAAATTTTATCTATTTTTCCTTTTGACAATTAATATTTTTTATATTTTTCAATTTCACATTGAAAGGTTAAAAGAGGGAAATGTCAAAACCATACCTTTTTCGTGTTGGTGCAATGACGGAACCCAATCCGAGGCTCGTTTAAGGCAACATTTACACATGATCGTGTTTTCGTAATTCTCAATATGTAAGTTTTGTCAGTTTACAGAATCGTTCTAAAAAATAAAAGCATCGAGGTAGAACAGGATGTTATTAAACGAAACATTTCAAAGTTCAAAAGTCATTTCTTTTTTCCCACATCCTTTTAATGTTCTAGAAGGAAAAACTAGCACATGATATATTTGAGACCTCTCAAAAGAATCAAACATTAATCATATAAAACTGAAATGCAGTGATATATTTAGAAATCAAATAAATTGTAACATTTCCTTTTCGAGAAAATGTGATGTCTGAGGTCAAAAGTTCAAACTTTCTCATAGTCAGGTTTCATATTTTTCTTCTAAGAGTAATAAATTATGATCTTGAAATATACTGTCAATCATCAAGAAAAGATGATGACTTAACCGATATTATCTTAGATAACTAAAAAAAGTAACCTATATAAAATTATATAAATAGTGTACACTTTCACATATTATCCATAAAACCGCCATTTTTTCAAAAAGATTCCTTTTCCAACGATCCTATCGATTTTGGTAAGTACTTATTAAATATCATAATTTTAACTTAAGGTATTAATGAGTTTTTAAAATATTTTATCTGTCGACTGTATATATATATTTCCGTTTATAAATACTTCTATATTTTATTTTAAATTTTATTCCTTGATATAAAAACTTTAATTTTTTGAATGAAAAATAAATAAAATTTATAAATAATGGTTATGCTTAAAAAAAGAAAAAATAAAAAATTTAAATCCATGAACTGAATGTCTAAAAAATTATAATTAAAATAAAATAATTATAAATTTATTTAAATATTTATCAAAATTAAAAGTAATTTAATTTTTAACTCCATATTGTTCTTTATAAAGGGACCTAACCTGTATTTAAGTGAATTTGAAAGAGGGGGCTATCCTATATTTAAGTGAATTTTGAAGTCAACCACAGAAAACTCTAAACTGCCAAATTGAGAAATGTGTCCCAGAATTGAAGACAAATTTTTGAATTAATTTTTGAATGACTAATAAATATAATTTTACAAATAAATAATGTAACTTATTCTAGGTAATTTTTATACTGCATATATTATGCAATTAGCTTCATCGTTCGAAGTTTTCCGTGGTTTTCTTCAAAAGATTAAAACTAAAAATAACTAAATTAAAAATAAAAAGCATCCATTATTCTTTTAAAAAATGATAATAATTTTAATGAAAAGAAAAAATAAATCGTGATTCAAAATTTATTTCTTATTCTTTTAAAAAATAATAATAAAGTTTTAACTTTTAGAAATGTTAGGATCCATTAACGGCCAAATGGTTCCGTCATTGAAGCTATAGACATGAGGAACCGGATTTGATCCCAAGTCACGTTCGTCAGTCTAGTCGTTCAGAGTTTACCTAATTTTTACCTCAAAGAATTTTTCTAATTTACAAATATATTGCAAAAAAATATTATTTATCGACATAAAAAATAAAATTTGTCACTAAAAGAAAGTATTTAATTCTTAAATTACATTTATTATAATTCGATATTTTATTTTACAATTTAAATAAAAATAATTTTTATTTTTTTAGCTTTTAAATATGGAAAACGAAAAGTTGTGTGCCATCTGCTATGAGGAAATATACACTCCCTTCTTTTTAAGGTGTGGTCATTGTTACCATAAAGAATGTGTAAAAGATTACAGTAAACATATATCAAATATGATTGATAATTTTCTATGCCCAAAATGTCGTAGAAACGTGTATGATGACGAACTTTTTTATTCATTGTATACGAATAATTTTGAAGAGACAATTATTAATAATAACGCTATATTTTCCACGTCAGTTGAAATTATAGAAGATGTAAATTTTGATATGCAATTTGCGAGCCAAAATATCAGAATTGGCTCACCTTCTTCCATAAATGAAATTTCATCAAGCGTAATTAATCCAATTCCCTCAACTTCTACAAGCGTAATTAATCCAATTCCCTCAACTTCTACAAGCGTAATTAATCCAATTCCCTCAACTTCTACAATTAATGTAGAAGATTCAATAAATGAAATTGCATCAAGCGTAATTAATCCAATTCCCTCAACTTCTACATTTAATGTAGAAATGGATACAAATGATACGGAATTTACACAAATCAATGCAATCACCCCATCTTCCTTATCTACTTTAGAAATAGATGCAAACACGATTTCCGAAAATTTAAATTTGGAAGATGTCGATTCTAGAAGAAAATTAAAAATGGAGCCTGTAATTAAATTAAAAAAATTAAAACTAAAGCATAATTACATTGAAACCCGCAATAAAAAAAAGAGAAAAGAAATTGATGAGAAAAGAAAATTGTATTATCAAATTGATGTAAAAATATCTAAGATAAATCAACTATTTAACACTACAAATAATGATATTATGAAATTATTAAATACTGAAAATGATACAGACGTAAAACAACTATATGTAAAATATCTAGATATACACAAAAATATGCTTTCCTTTTATAAAGATTTTAAAGATCTTATCTAAATTGCATATAATTTCTTGGCAAACAATTCTTTTCATGAAATTGACGTCAAGATGACTGTATTCTAATTTCTTGGCAAACAAGAGATTTGATTATCGCATGACAAGTTTTCCTCGTTACGCTTTACCCGAAAATTGTACTTCTGAAGAAATATATACGATTATCTGTTGGTTGTTTCGAAACAAATATACAAGATTTCTTGGCAAACAAGAGATTTTGCTTATTCTGTGAACGATATTAATAAAATTTAAAAGGTGAAAAAATCAAATGTTAATTATTATGTATATATTATTATATAACTTTATTGTTATTATTTTTATAAAATTAAATTCATCTTGGATATTTCTCTGTGAATGAAATTGACGTCAAAGTGACTGTATTCTAATTTCTTGGCAAACAAGAGATTTTGCTTATTCTGTGAACGATATTAATAAAATTTAAAAGGTGAAAAAATCAAATGTTTATTATTATGTATATATTATTATATAACTTTATTGTTATTATTTTTATAAAATTAAATTCATCTTGGATATTTCTCTGTGAATGAAATTGACGTCAAAGTGACTGTATTCTAATTTCTTGGCAAACAAGAGATTTTGCTTATTCTGTGAACGATATTAATAAAATTTAAAAGGTGAAAAAATCAAATGTTAATTATTATGTATATATTATTATATAACTTTATTGTTATTATTTTTATAAAATTGAAAATTTTATTTACCAATACTTTTAATTATACATAAATTGAATTATAGTATTCGGCGCTACGTCGCCACAAAATAATTCTATAATTAATTTACAAATTGAAAATAAATTGATAATTATTGTATTTGTAATATATATACTAATAAATTTGTTCAATTATATATAGTCTGTTTTATTTTCTAAATTGTTATTTTGTATTAAATTGAATGAATCTCAAAAATTACAGATTCAATCTTTTTTTCATCGTCATTTTTTAACGTGTTGCCCTTACAGAGAAAAAGCTGAAAGTGAATGAAAAATACCGACTTATAAATAAAAAATAAAAAATGACTTAAAGGTCACTTCCAGTCTAAAAGGTTATTTTTTTATACGCCCAAGTAAAGTGAAAGTAAACTCACAAGTTATTTTTTCTTCTCAAGTAAAAGTGATTTCTAATGTTTTTTTTAAAATACGAAATATTTAATTTAATCTTTTTATATATTACTTAATATATCTATATTTGGTAAGAGTTATATTTTTCTAAATTATTGTTTTCATTAAATTTAATTAATATAAAATAATTATAGATTTAATCTTCTATTAATTTATATAAAAATGTGAACGATGGAAAAAATAATATTATTTATCGTATATAAGTTTTTTCGTATTCATATTTAGAGAATTTCCTAGTCTTTTTTAATAGACTTAACAAGAAATCTTTTTCAAATATCGACTTTTTATCGATTCATACAGTAAATATACGATCGATGGAAAAGTTATTATTGCAGAATGATATTATTAATTATTAAGTAATTATTACCAATTAATAATTTATCTCATTATATTTTGAAATTTACAAAAACAATATTGTTTTTATAATTTTAATAAATTATAATCCGGGACTCGAACCCAGAACTTCAACTATAATTTTTTATAGGGGATCGAGTGCTTCAATAATTTATCTGTCGACTGTCAGAGAAGGCTTTAGTATCATAAAATAATACATACACCCGAATTTACGGTACCTAGCAATACTTTTCATTTTAACATTAAGTGTCCCAAATAATTTTGGATTACGAAAATGGAAAATATTTTGCAAGATAAAGCCGATTTTTTAACTGTGAGCTTTAAAACTAAAGCGTAAATCGACTCTGTGAAAACTCTAAACTTGGGAAGAGGACTTTTCTGTATAACGGCGTTCAGGGGTTCACTAGTCGGCCACACCCATACTGCAACAATTTATATTTTTTCTCTTTACACCGAGGACAATCAAAACGATAAGGCTAAACTTGTAAAATAATTATTCAATTTTAATTTGCTTTCAATAACCATAAGTTCAAAGCCCAGAAAAAAGAGTTTTTGAAAAAATTCGGTAGGAATAAATATTTATATATAGTTTCAAATATACTTGAGGAAAAAAAAAAAAAAAAAAAAAAAAAAAATTTTTTTTTTTTTTTTTTTTTTTTTTTTTTTTTTAATATTTGTTAGAAACGATTTTCGAAAGTTGAATTTCCCTTCGAGTCCAAGATGTAGTTGTTTTCATTTTTGAAAATTAATTAATTCTAATTTGAAATTGATGATTGGTTAATTAATTTTCAAAAATGAAAATGACTACATCTTGGACTCGAAGAAAAATTCAATTTTCGAAAATCTTTCTGACAAATATATAAAAAAAAAAAAAAAAAAAAAAAAAAAAAAAAAAAATTTTTTTTTTTTTTTTTTTTTTTTTTTTTAATAATTATTTAAGGAAAATAATTCTAGTGTTTTTATATGTTCTTCTAATTTTGCGATATAATCTTCTTGCTCTTGAAATTTTCCTTGAAATTTTTTTATATAATCATCCTGCTTTCGTAATCTTTCTTCAATTTGTTTTATGTAATTATCTTTCTGTTGTAATTTTTCTTCTAAAATTTTAATATGGGTGTTTTGTTCTTGGACTTGATCGATTAATCTTTTATTTTCCGACTTCAACTCTGCTATTGAATTCTCATACAATTGATATATTTTTGCTTGACTGTTTTTATTTTCCTTTTTCAAAGATGCAATTTCCTTTTTCAAATACGCATTTTCATTTTTCAAATACACATTTTCATTTTTCAAACATGCATTTTCTTTTTCTAAACCATTATTTGCATTTTTAAAATTGGACATTTCAGTCATTAAATTATTGACTTGTCCTTTTAAAATTTCAATGTCGGATTCCAATTTCCAATTTCTCTCTACGATCGGTCTGGCAATTCTCAAAATTGTCTGGTCGCGCGGTCTCGGCGTCCACACTTCGTCCCGTACGATTTCGTAAAAACAATTTCCTCCTTCGGCTTGCTTCTTTAACCAAACCTCGTCGTCCAGGTTTACATTTTCAGAATCCATTTCGAAATATAATTTTCGACCCTCCGTCAAATAACAAAAATGATTCGTTTTCTTGTCCGTAGGTACGAATTTCTTATCCAACGGTAAAACCAATCCGCCTCGAAAACCATAAAAATCTCTAATCCTCTGTCGATAAGTCTGACCTTTACGAATCAGGGGACCTTTCACCAACTGATCCGGCGAAATATTTTGGAAAATTTCTTGATACATTTGTTCGAAAATACCCCCGTCCCATTGCAAGGCCAGAGGTAATCGAAAATCGATCGGTAACGTCTCAAAAATATAAAAATGTTTATTTTCCAAAGGACCCTTTTTCATTTTCGTACCGTCTTTCATGAAATTACATCTCGATCGCCTCTTGCTCAAATACCCCAACGTATTGACGAAGTGCATGGGACCCTCGAATCGTTTTAATTTTTTCGACATGAAATTTTTGTAAGGCTTATCTTTGGGTTTCACGTGAGGCCAAATATTTTTTTCGAAATAACCTTTCGGCGAAGAGACGACGATCATGTGTCGGTGTTGCCGATGCCAAGGTAAAACATCTTTGCCGCCGTCGCACCAGCATGAAAAAGGTAAAATGCCGACATCTCCTTCGCCCTCCCATTCTTCATTTTCCATGACTCGGAGAAAACTTTCAAAAGCCACGGCTTTGACCATCACTTGAAACCAATCCGCTCCGAAATCTTTCGTCTCGCAATATTTTCGAACGCAGGTGGCGGCCAGATTTAAATTTTCGTCTCTGAAATAAACGACCTTATTCTTTTCGCCCTCGAAACGCCTGATACAAAAATGTTCGAATGCTGCCTTTGACAAAAGATTACGGATACTTTCATCGTGATTGAAAAGAAATCTCGAAACGCATAAAAAATCAGTGTTTAAAAACTTCAAATTTTCCGTTTCTTGAAAAGAGGATGTCGGTTCATCGGTAGAATTCGTCAATACTGTAGCGGGTTTCGCCACCTGGGAATCAGTTGTCTTTGCAGCTATGAAATTTTTAAAACAAAACAATAAATGATCCGTATAACTAAATTTCTTCTTAGGTTTCCATGTCACAGCTCCCAGACACCACACACAGCAAATTTCAGGATTTAGTTCACGTTTATGTTTTTTCAAACAATGCTTTTCAAAATCTTTCGGTAAGAACGATCCTTTACACCGAGGACAATCAAAACGATGAGACTTTCTTTTCAAATAAGTATAATAATTGTTTAATCTTAATTTGCTATCGGAAACCATAATAGTTTAAAGCCATAAAAAAATATTTGGGAAAAAGAAGTTGGAGACAAAAAATTGCACGTTTTATATATGTTAAACGTATAATAAATTATTAAAAAAAAAAAAAAAAAATTTTTTTTTTTTTTTTTTTTTTTTTTTTCGTTTAAAACTCACTAGTGCATCGACGGAAAATCATGCAAAATCTTCAATTAATAAAACGGAATATCTGATCGGTTATCCGAACGCATTGTAAAATATCCTATAAAAGATGACTCGGTTATCCGTATCATAGGCATTATCCGAACAATTAAAAAATCCGCCAAAAGCCATAAATATATAATGAAAAATCCCAAATATATAACGAAAAAACCTCAAAATTTAACGATATAGTATAAATATTTTCTGTACCATCATCCACTGCACGTCACCATGTAAGCCCAATAATCGGCGACTCTTTCAAGTTTTGGAGAGAAAAGATTTTTGAAAATTTAATTTTCCTTCGATCCAAGATGTGGTCGTTTTCATTTTTGAAAAATTAACTATTAATTAATAGTTAATGAATAGTTAATGATTTTAATTTTAATTTTATTTTTTATAAAAAAACTACATTTTTTAAATATTGTATGATATATAAATAATGACTATTAAACAAATTACAAGTTATATTTTTATTTTAAACCAATATTGGTAATACATCAAATATAAAAAAATGGGTCGAACAAGGCATCGTTAAAGGTTAAAACGTAAAAAGACAAAAGTCTTTTTTAACCTTTAACGATACCTTGTTCGACCCATTTTTATCATTTATTTATTGTTTTACAAATACAATATTTACAATACAACATTATTATACAATATAGAAATTAAAAAAAATATATGAAAATTTTTACAAAAATCATCATTTTCAAATATTCAATTTTATATTTTACACATCTAAAAATGGTCCTCTATCGAACATATAGGTTTCTTTGACACCATTATCCTTATCCAACAGTCTAAAATTAACTTGTATCTGTTCTGCCCAAATCGATTCCATGGGATACATGTATCTCTCTTCTTTCTGACATTCATCGCAGTTTCCATCGATGCACTCCATAGTAATTCCTCTATTATAATATGAGCGTATCAAAAAATGTTCATCGTAAGGATCATAAAAGTCTTTCAAAATAGTCGTTTCTCCTAAACTGTACTGTTCGGAATCCCAATACATTATTTTCGATTTATGATCGACAGCTAGAGTTTGACGGCCAGTCGTCAAAACATAATATGTTAAACTTTCAAAATTTTCAATGGATCGATACTTTTCCGGAAATTCATTCTGGAAATACGATATTATGTCCGTCGTTTTCAAATTTTTCGAATACATTTGTTCTACGGGTTTTGTCATATCCCCGATGTTCAAATACGGAAAAGGCAAATAAGTATCGTCCGGATAGTATGGCTTGAAAAATCCAAAATGTCGTATGCATATAGCCATGTTTTTCAAATCCGTGTACACGTAGCACGGTTCGCTGTCTGGGTCGAGATACCATCCGTATTTGACCGTCCGAGTGATTTCTAAAAATTGACTTTCAAACGATGTCCATGCAGATGGATGGAATATCATGTTCTCCAATTCGGATATATGAGATAGTCCGTTAATTTTATCGAAGAACGAAACATATTTTTTCAAAATGTTTATCTTGACATCAAAAGGCAAGTTCAAAAACGGAAACGATTCTGTCATCTCGGTCATGGTCAGGTTCCAACTTTTTCAAAAAAAATATCACACACACAAATTTTTTTTTTCTTCAAAGTAAAAGAAAAAAATATATTAACTTTTCAACTACACGCAGCAGCATAAAATGAAATACTGAATCGATCTGGGTCTCGTTCTTCCTTTTTATATAATTTAATCTCAAACTAAAACCTATTTTTTTTTCTCGTGTGCAAAAGAGTGATCTGATAACATGTAACCTTTTAAACTTTTGACTTTTAAAAGGATCCGGTAACATGAGATTACGATTTGACCTCAAAAAGAAATAAGATTAGATTTTTTATCTTTCTGGGAAAAACATGCAACCTCTTAAACTCGAACAATTTCATCATGACCCGATATAGATTGAGTAATCTTTTTTCTCTCGAAGCACTTAAAGATACGAGGAAAACTCAAACCATTTTATCATGACGTTGATAGATTGGGGTTAAGCAATCTTTTTTCTCGAACCACTTAAAGATATCATGTTGATAGATTAGGGTTAAGCAATCTTTTTTTCCTCGAACCACTTAAAGATATGACCTGATTATTTTAAGCGTGAGAAACAGATAATGTATAAAAGAAAAAAATATTTTTTTTAAAGGAATGAGGTCAGATGATTATTTTTTTTTCGTAACCCGATTATCTAAACATAATTTTTTTTTCCTTTTTAATCTTCTATAATGTATTCCATATCTTTCAACTCTTCTCTTACTCGATCGCACATTTCCAACAAACAAGTTTGGTTTTTATTTTGATGATACAAAGCATAGTTTCGTACCTTTGTCCGAAAGTCTTTAACGATTTGAAATAATTGGTGAACGTCACTCTTTTCTTCGTCGTACATGTCCGAATTTATTAAGCCGAAATATTTATCGGTAACCCATAAAATATAAGAAAAACAATATTGAATCCACGATTTGGATAACCTACCCAAATGTAAAGATAAATATTTTGTATAATTTTCCAACAGTTTGAGAGCCAAAGGTATATTTAAATTGTCTAATAAAGCGGCATTTATTTTTTTCTGTAAACGGTCAAACATGAAAAGTTCAGATTCACCCGTGTTTTTCGCTTCACGTAAATATATTTTAATTTTAATTAAATGTTGTATAAACGCATTATAAGATTTTTGAGCCCACATCATTTCTTTTTCGTTAAATTCCATCGGTTTAGCATACGGATGTCTCAAAAACATATATCGGATAGCCAATGGAGAATAACCTTTTGAAATTAAATCATCGATAGTTATAAAATTTTTCAAACTTTTAGACATTTTTTTACCGGCAATTTGCAAATGTCCAGTATATAAACAAAAATGTACCCACGGGTCCTCATTAAAATAAATGCGACCCAAAGTTATTTCATTTTCATGATGAGGAAACATCAAATCGATTCCTCCCAAATGAATGTCTACGTATTTTCCAAAATATTTAGCGGCTAAAGCAGCACATTCCAAATGCCATCCCGGCATACTATACCGTTCCTTTCCGTCGCTATCGATCCAAAGTTTCGATTTCCATAAAACAAAATCTCTCGGATTTTTTTTTCCTTCTTTGAGTTCGAGTTTATTATCTCGATTTTCTAAATTTGGAAAAACGCGTTTTTTTTCCAAACATTTACTGGAATCTAACAAAATATCGTTATCGGAAAAGTATATAAAATCTTTTAAGCCCTTCGATACAAAATCGGACATAAATGAAAGATGTTCGGTAACCCTAGGTGTATAACACGGATACATAATATTTAACTCATTCATGGTTTCAAAAAATATTTTTTCATATTTTTTGGCAATTTCCAAACCTCCTTTTTCGATAATTTTATCATCCAAATCAGTTATATTCATTAACATGCGTACCGAATAATTCAAATGATGAATGAGAAATCTTTGAAGACAATCCGCAAAAATATAGGTTCTTGCATGTCCCAAATGAGGTAGATCGTAAACGGTAGGACCGCAAACGTATAATCGAACGACGGAAGGGTCCTGAGATTGAAATATTTCTTTAGTATTTGTTAAAAAATTGAATAATTGAAATTGTTTATCCATGATGAATACCAAAATTTGTTTTTGCAATCTCTTTTAAAGAATATTTTGGGCTCAAAGAAACATTTAATTTAAAAAAAAAAAAAAAAAAAAAATTTTTTTTTTTTTTTTTTTTTTTTTTTTTTTTTTTTTTGAGATAAAAGGCAAGTTTTATTATACCAAGATTTTAAACATTAAATAATTAATACAACTATATCTTGGACTAAAAAAAAAAAAAAAAAAAAAAAAAAAAAAAAAAAAAATTTTTTTTTTTTTTTTTTTTTTTTAATTAGATTTTTCTTCAAGTCCAAGATATTGTTGTATTAATTATTTAATGTTTAAAATATTAGTATAATAAGACTTGCCTTTTGTCTCAAAAAATATTTTTTTAAATATAATATGACATATTAACCATAAAATATAAAAGAATAATTTTTTTAATAAGCGAATAAACATAGTTTTATTTTAAACTGATATCGGTAATTTTTTCTAGATTCGATTAAACACCAATATTTTAAATTATCGTTACATGAATATTTATCTAGTTTTTTTTATAATTCAAAATAACGGATAAATTTTTCTTGTAAAAAAATCCGTGAATTTCCTTTTAAAGTTTATTTTTCTGTCGAATACATTTATTTAACATTTTATCAAGTTTTTCTTTGCTTATCTCAAATGAAAACTCGTATGTTAATGGATCATCATCCAAAACCGATTCTATACAACCTACGGGTGTTCCGAATGGATGTATTCCCTTAGACAAGTCACGCTGAATGCAATCGAATAACCCAGAATGATACAAAAATGTCATCAACGTAAGGGAAGCTTTTTCGAACAAGCTATTTACATTATCGCCGAATTTAATTATGCACTCTGATATAAATTTTCCGGCAAAAATTAAACATTCTAAAATTAAGGTCTGATAACAATCATGATTGTGCCACGAAATGGGTGCGAAAGAGTTTTTGTTATTTATTAACAAATTTTTAATTCGTGGCGACACCGTTTCGGATTTTACAATTTCTTCCAATTTTTCTTTTAATATGGAAATCGCGTCTTCGACAGTATTAACAACTGAAATATCAAAATGGATAATTAGGGGAGAAGGAATTAAAAAGTATTCTTTAAAAAGTCTTAAAATTGAAAGACCCATAATGTGTTCCCTGGCTTTGTATGATGGATCTTTTATGTGATTTATTTCATCAATCAACATTTGATTATTTAATTTTTCCCAATTTGACATGCGAACACATAGTGCAAATAATCGGTGGAAAATATTCATAAGATTATCATGATAGTTTAAAAAATCCAAAAAATCTTCCAAATTTTTTTCCATGATGAAAATAAATTATGAATTAAAGATTGATATGAAACTTTTATCATATTTATATACACAGATTGCATTTATATTAAAAAAAAAAAAAAAAAAAATTTTTTTTTTTTTTTTTTTTTTTTATTCTGAATAATAACCAGAATCATTTTCTTCTTCTTCTTCAATTCCTACTATTTCTTCAGGATATCTCCAAATAGGTATTCTATTAATATTTGGTAAAGACATTAAGAATTTTCGATATTTGGAAAAACGCTTAGGTTGATAATTTGCATAGAAATATTCATCATAACATTGCTTAATCTTTCTTTTTCGGCTATTCATTTTTGTTTGTCAAAATGATCGATTCTTATTCTTTCAACTATATTTATAAAATAAATTAATACTACTAAAAAAAAAAAAAAAAAAAAAAAAAAAAAAAAAAAAAAATTTTTTTTTTTTTTTTTTTTTTTTTAATAACAATATTTGAATAATTCAAGAAAATAAAAGTTATCCAATTACTTTAATATTGCCGCGATGATACATCATAGTTGCAACTTCTATGCCTGGACAAGGGTAAGGTAACAATTTTGATCGTACGTGAGAATGATAAACTTTCGGGACACTTTTTATCTCTTTTATAGGCAATACAATTTTTTTTACATAAGGATAACCACAAACATTTTTAAAAAATCGATATTGTGAATGTCCTCGAACATACAGAGTAGGAGAAATCAGTTTGTTAGGTGAAATATGTTCGAGTAATTCTTTCAACCATCTATTAGGTTGCAATTTTTTTTCGTAAATCATACGTGAAGAAATAGGAGGGAAAACTGATTTGGGATCGTTTACTAAATTTTTATTGTTATAAAAACGATCCTTGTTAAATACTCTCGATTTAGTGTTTGCTAAATCTCTTAAATTTAAACGATAATATTTGGGTAAAGGTGCTATTCGAAATATTTCTACTTTTTCCGGATGATTGCAGAAAGCAATTTCTAAAGGAAAATGAGATTTTCCATCTCTCATAGTTACCCAGAAAGCTTCGGCAAATAAAAATTTTTTTTCAAACATGATTTATTTTACCGAGTCGAAAATATTTTTCAACATGAAAATTGAAAAGAGAAATAGAATTATCCTTTATATATTTTATTTTTTCAAAAAAAAAAAAAAAAAAAAAAAAAAATTTTTTTTTTTTTTTTTTTTTTTTTTTAAATTTGGTTTCTAGCTTTCAGTCTTTAAATCCAACAATAAATCTTTTCCTAATGTTTTCCAATCTTTTTCACTCGAAATTCTTCACTATATATTTCACCTATCGTATACAATAAAGTTTCATCTATATTTTTAATGTCCGAATAATAATCTCCGTATTGTTGCAAATATCTTTCGGCATATTTTTGAGCGGCATCTACATAAAATTTTATTTGATCGTCCAACATTAAATCCGTTATTTTAGAGGCGTACCAACGTAAAAGAGCTAAAAATATCACACATGCGGAATGCGTTCCGGTTAGACTCGATATAGTTTCATTTTCATTAAAATAATTATATATTTTACGAACCCCATTGATATGTATTTCGAAATCTTTTCTCAAAGGAATTAAAACATTGGAAAGATAACATTTTAAATGTTTTGGTAAAAAACCTTTGAAACCATCCACGCCTAATATCATATAAATTTCTCTATCAAAAACGATAACGCCAGCCTCGCCCGAAATAATAGTGGTAGAAGTCGTATTCGTTTTTAACCATTTACTTAAAAGTTTCAACCATTCGGAGGTGTCTGCCGGAATGCTGGTTTTGGAAGCAAATAGAGTCAATAATCGATTTCGAAATGACAAATAAATATTGTCGTCATCTACCGATGAATAACCAATTATATCAATTATATCTTTCATCAATTCTCTACGATGAAAAGCTAAAGTTTCAAAAGGGCGACCTTCAATGACACGACGTACGAGATCTCGGATCAATAAATCTTTGATTTCATGAAGAACAGAATTTTTCGACGAGGGTTGCCGGATGAATGGTTTTGAAAGGAAGGGGCATTTGACGTTGGTATGTGGATGTACAAACGAGCGTGGGAGGGTTTTTACCCGAGTATTTTGATCGCAAGTATTCATTGACGATACCATCGGAGTTGATGACGCAGACGGGTCCATATTTATCGATTTCTGCTTTTCGAAACACCGTGCCATATTCGACTCGAACGTTATATTTTTTAAATTTTTCAATCAACCAAAACAATGGTTTATTAGTTATTTTCAAAGTTTTTTGTAAATCTGCTTCCAAGTCAAATTTATCTGTTTTAGTAATCAATATAACGTAATGACAAACGGGAGTTGAGATTCGATCATTAAGTTGTTCTGCTATCTTCCACTGTTGAAAAAGAACCATGTAAAATATTTTACAACAAAGTGTATATTTAAAATAATTTAATATAAATGCGTTAACATTTCTATTTATTTTATACATAAATTGAAAAAAAAAAAAAAAAAAAAAAAAAAAAAAAAAAAAAAAATTTTTTTTTTTTTTTTTTTTTAATAATTTATATATTTGTCAGAAAATATTTTCGAAAATTAAATTTCCCTTCGCGTCCAAGATGTAGTCGTTTTCGTTTTTGAAAATTAATTAACCAATCTTTAATTAACAAATTAATTAATTTTTCAAAAACGAAAACGACTACATCTTGGACCCGAAGGAAAATTCAATTTTCGAAAATATTTTCTAACAAATATATAAATTATTTAAAAAAAAAAAAAAAAAAAAAAAAAATTTTTTTTTTTTTTTTTTTTTTTTATAATAATTTTTTATTTTTAAATTTATATATTTGTCAGAAAAAATTTTCGAAAATTGAATTTTTCTTTGGATCCAAGATGTAGTCGTTTTTGTTTTTGAAAAATTAATTTTGGATTCAAATGAAAACTTATTTAAAAACTCTTTTTTCCCAAAATTTGAAAATATGTAGTTCTCATAAATATAATCTTAACAGAAAAAAAAATTTTCTAATTCTATATTAAAAAAATTATTATTTTAGAAAATATTATCTAATCCAAAATAATTTTAATATATACTTTCTTTACCTAAAAATAATATCTGTAAATTATAATTGATAAAATTCTCTTAAATTTAGTATTTATTTTTAATTATTTTTTTAAAGCATTGGAAAACGTTAAAACATAAAATACTAAATTTTTCTATTCTTAAAAAATAAAACAATACCAATATAAATGAACATTTTTTATTTGTAGCCAATATTGGTAAAACATTTAATATAAAAAAAATGGGTCGAACAAGACATTGTTAAAGGTAATTATAAGACAAAAAGTCTTTTTAACCATTAACAATGCCTTGTTCGACCCATTTTTTGTCATTTATTTGAAAAATACATATAAAATAATAGATATAAAAAATTGACAAATATTATTTGCAAAATAATTAAATTTTAAACAATTTCATAGACAATATGTAGTTTTCCTCATTATCTAATAAGTCCAGTTTCCTTTTCAGGTTTTTTATAGTATCAATTACTACATTTTTAGTATTAAAGTTTTTCGTTATTTTGAATTTATCTTCCATCCATATATCTGAGGAAAAATGTTCAAAGTCTTTTTTTTTCATCGATAAGTCTATGGGTTCAATATTTTGTTCTGGAACACTGTATGATGTTGATGCAATTGAAGTTGTCCCACTATAAGATGGATCGTTGTTATAGATGCAACCTTGTTGATAACTGGGTCTTGAGTACGATGGTGAGACAGGTAGTAATGTTGGGGAAATCGGGGAATATTCAGGAGAGGCAGGTGAATAGCCGGGTGAGGCAGGAGTATACTGCTGGGAAGTAGATGGATGCATTGGAATAGGTGTAACTGGAGGAGAGGCTGAAGAATGTCTATTTAAAAAAATGTATAATATAAGTAAAAAATTTTAAACATTTATTTTATCTAATATACAAATATAATGAAATTTAAGTTTTTTTTAAATAAAATATTATAATTTATATTTTGTAAATTATTTTCGAAAATATAATATCGACTAATAGAATTTTTTTATAATTTACTAAGTTTCTTGAAAAATTAAGTTAATAGATAATTTTCAATCAAAAATATAAATTTTTTAAAAGAAATTCTTAAAAAAAATTTTTAATATTAAAATTTTTTAAATGATAAGTAGAATTCGATAAAATTTAAATTTAAATATTTTAAAAGGTTACGCTAAGTTTTCTTTGAAAATTAGGTTTAAAAAATTAAATTTTTTTAACAATATGATGTTAATTTAATATTAAAAAACAAATTTAACCGTACATGTTACTGTTTTTTTAGAAATTAAAATAATAAATGATTTTTTTAGAGAAAATAAATTTAAAGTATAAATTAACATATATAAACGAAAAAAAATTTTCAGTAAAAACTATTAGAATAAAAAAGAAAAATACATACCTTTTATTTTTTTCATGCTCATTCAAATTTTCAATTTCCAAGTCATAACTCCTCAATTTCCCATAGATCAGCAGCCATTTCTGAAACGGTACTTGTGATCTTTGTTCTATTTTCACCAGAATTGCAGAAGGATCGCTGATGACCGCCGGAAATATAATAAAATTGGGGACTTCCCCGTACATAAACAAATAATAAATTTTATTGCGGTTTTCATAAATTTTCTTATTTTTTGCCGTTTCTTTTTCTTCTATTATCGCGGCCATCATTTGAGAGAAACTGATGCCACAAAAATTGTTCTTTCTCAAATAGATCGCGATACATGTCGGCAATAAATTAAAAAATTGCGTGTTTTCGTATTTGTTGACAAACGCGAATTCATCTTCGATTTGTAGTTTTCGCGCTAAGTCTAAAATGGAGAAATAGGGATTCCCGTTTATTGTGATTATCCCCACAATTTTTAGAAAATCTTCAAAGTTGAATTCAATAAACATGATTAGAAATAAGCTTACGATTGAAAAAAATAACAGAAACGCGTAGACCTCTTCAGAAAGAATGAAATACTGAATCCGTTTTCTCTCCTTATATACTCTGAAAATGAGAGATAAAAAAAAAACAACACGCATCATGCCATAAAGATTAGATTTGACTTTTCTGACCCTGGGAAAAAAATAACCCGATTTCTTTTTAACCTTACTCACGTATCAAATACATAAACATTTTGAGAGGTCCATGTCTTTAGATAAGGTCACGTTGAGTGTTCCAGAAATATTATTGCTCAACCCATTTTTTATTCGATAACGCGATGACTTTTTGACCTAACCTTTCTGATTGGGAAAAGAAGGTTGTGCATGACAAAACAAAAAATCCTATTTTAAATGTAATCATTTTTTATTTATCAGACATATCGAGTACAAAAACATCTTAAGAGGGTCATGACATTAGATAAAGTCACGTTGCTTTTTATCAAGTGTTTTTAACCTCCTTTGAGTATTCCAGAAAATGTTATTACCCAATCTATTTTTTTGTTTCCTTATACTCAGATAATAAAGTGACCCTGACTTTTCTGATTGGGAAAAAAGAAAGGTTATACTTGATAAAGCAATTAAAAACTCAAGTGGTTCAAAGTATATTTTTCGATAAGGAGTTTAAAATTTGTATCTTAATATAACATATTGACAAAACAAAACATTTTTTTCATTATTTGTTTTTCTCTAATTTAATATATTTTTTCCATATTTCTCATTTTTCATTTTTTTTACAATTAATTTTTAAGTCTCAAACATTTTATTGTTTTTTTTAAACATGCTATGTTGGTCAACGCTTTTTAGTTTGTTAAAATCTCTATAATGAATTCGATTCAATACAAAATGATATAAATTAATTTTCTTCAATTTATAATTTTTTACCAATGTCCTATTGTCGGGTTGAAATTGAAAAGTTTTTATTATAAAAAAACTTATATTTAGAAATTTTTCATCATAATACATTTTACTTCCTATGTTTTTCCATTTTGCTTAAAAATTGAAACACTATAATGCTTAGTATATCAATCTCCTTAATTTTTTTAAATATTAAAATTAAACTACTAAAAAGTAATTAAATGGATCATTTCATTATTTTTTCGCGATAAGTATCAAAATTCCATAATTAGTTTTCAAAAATAATTTCATTTTAACCATATTTTTCGAAAGTTGGTTAAATTTGCAATAGTCAACACAAATGCTAAATCTTTATTTTTGAAAATTTACTTAATCTAATTAACGTTATAAATATATTTTCTTGAACATAAAAAAAAAAAAAAAAAAAAAAAAAAAAAAAAAATTTTTTTTTTTTTTTTTTTTTTTTACATTTTACATTTATGTAAGATAATTTCATTTAAAAGAATATAAATTATAAAGTTAATCAGATAAGTTAGATTTTTAAAATGATTTAGACTGTTTTAATTATAGATGATTTTTTTTTTTTTTTTTTTTTTAATCAAAATGAATAAAATGAAATATAAATATAATAAAATATAAATTAAATAAATATATTTATAATATTATTATCTGATTATCTTTTTTATTACAATGATATGGAAAGTAAATTCAAAATTCAAATTTTTCTTTCATTAAA